>JAJOOH010004499.1:0-21234 GCA_029582605.1 Solanum gracilifrons
ATTTATTTTGTGTTCACATTATTTTTTGAAAAATGTTTATTCTGTTTCCACATTATTCTTAAAAATAATTAAATTATTTTTAAAAATCTTATTTTGATGATTATTTCAAAAATAAAAAGCATAACTTTGAATGTTACATAGCTATAGGTGATATAACATTTATATTTTTGTAAACCCATCTGATTTGCTAATTCTAAAAATTATTATTTTTCTTATCTCAAAATATTAATATAGTTAAACAAAATTTTCTTATTTCTATACAATAACTTTTGAATCTAAGATCCAAGGGTTCCTTATCATTCAAAAGGTGAAGAGGGTATCATTTTTAAAATTCAAAGAATTGAATTACATGATTTGGTTAAAGTTTACTCATCTCTATATAACAACTTTTGGTTGACAATTTAAGATATGAAGATTCATTCTCATTTAAAAGGGGGAGAAGACTATTATCATCACCCATCAAGAAATCTTAAACCCTTAGCACTGCAATCTCATATAGTTGACCAAATTTTGCAAGACATATGTTTTCTTTTTAAAAAAATAGTTAGATAATTTTCAAGATTTCATAATAAATAAACTAGAATACAATACGACATAATGAAACCATAACATTAGTTCCATAACTTATAATAATTTTATAATATAAAAATGTTGCCTACAATAATTTTAAAAGCCAGTGTTGATGAATTTACCTTGAACATTGTTGCTTGTACCCATGGATAAACTCATTTGCTAAATGAATTTTGTCGGGCTGATAAAAAATCACTAAAAAAATAATTAATTTTGATAATTTTAAGAGGAAAGATATATATAAACATATGTGAGTACATATATAAATTATTGTATTTTTACAATTCATAAAAAGAGAGGAGGATATTTAAATGAAAACACTCCTACCTTTCACAAGAAAGTTTTGAAATGGAAAAAAGTGAAATGAGTTACATCTTTCACAAATTTTATAGTGAATATTTGTGTCTAATTGAGATTACCATAATTTTCATCATATTTCACTTATATTTTTAATTAAATATTAATAAAATACTATAAAATACATAGTTATTAATCAATGTCTTAAATTAAATACAGGACGATCTAATCTAAAAATTAATTCTAACCAACCAAAAGGACTGCATGATAAATATGGTAAATTGATTATAATCTTTCTAGTTATTGTGTTATGGTATGAACACACAATAGAACATTTGGATATCTATGGCATAAAAAATATATCAACTTCTTATAATTAAAGTTTATCAGAAAATATAAAAGTTGGCCAAAATTCTTTTAAAATACTATATATCTAAAATTTATATTTGATTTGTGATGCCATAATTCATGGAAAAAACTTTAAACACTATATTTTCACCATAAGCGCTTACAACTCCACCCCACCCCCAAAGCACCACAAACAAAGATTAGAAAATGTTTGGGCTCTTAGTTTTGATTCACTTCACATATGGTTGATGTCACGATCTGAGCCTACACCCTGGGCGTCGCTGGCACTGAAGAATCAATGATGGTCCCCAAGCAAACCTTCATCCTGGCTAACTACAAGCGGAAAACTAATTCGAGCATTAATAGGCTTAAAATTGAATTAAATTCAGTAAAACACAAATACTAAACTTCATGAAGTCTGGAAAGTACTCAATAACAATATTTATAGTTTCTAAAATGACTCAAAAGAAAGTAAATATAGAACGACTCCTCAACTATAACTATCTATGAAGCCTCTGTTGTTAAAGAAAGATATTGGGACAAGACCCAGGACATCTCAAAACTACTAAACTAAAAGTAAATATGAGGTCCTCCAGAATACAAGGAGGCTCACCCAAAAGCTAACTGGAGTGTACAGTGATCTCAACGAAGCACCTGTTGATAATCCTAAACACTTGTATCTGCATCATAAAAGGATGCAGGTCGAATGACATCAGTACATTGAATGTACGAGTATGCAAGGAGAACTGAAAGGTTAGATGACTGAACTGAAATGCTAATAGCACTTAACTCAATCAATACATGAACATGAAGTAAAAATATTTAACATTTCAACAATATAAAATATAGAAACAATATAAAAAAAATATTATACAGTACTTGTGGGGAGTTTCTCTAATCGACAACCGTTACTATAGGCCTAGCAATGATATAATATTTCTCCCACGCTGCAAGGGTCATCATATGCCTTATCGAGATACAGGTTGATATTGTGACTATGGATACATCTAATAGGCCTTCTTAGAGGCGGAAAGTAGTCGCCCGAAGAATCAATGATATCCTATCCTGCGGTGGCTACATAGTCTTATGGGACTTCCAAATTATAAAAGACTCTAACTCAATTCGGTGCTCAATATTACTTCCAAAATAATCAATATAACTTTATCCTCAATCTGTTAAAACATACTCTTTCTCTGGTCTGAGATAATTGCTCAAATTATCCGCTTAAAATAAGTACCTATTCTTGAAATATCTTTAAACTCATAATCTATTTTTAGAAATCGAAGTTTCTCTTTTCTCAATGGAAAAATGATACATTTGGGAATACATAGTTTCCTTAAACTTTACTCAAATAAGTCTCTTTAAACTTTCCTCAAAGAACTCAGTTTAAAACACAAATTTTGGCTTTCAAGGATTTTCAAGATTTATAACTCAAAATATAGTTCATGTTGAGTTATAGACATGAACGAATCAACTCAAGGACCTCAATGACAATATAGACAACTCAAAACTCAAGGACTTAGTTCAAAACTATAGTTAATTACAAAAGAGTTCTCAACTTTCACTCAAAAGGACCTCCCAAACTTTCCTCTTAACTTTAATTTAATTTGAAATGTAAATTAAGAGATGTTATTACGATATGGAGGATCTCTCAAGAAGTAATGAAGACTTTAAGAGTTAATATCAAGAAAAGAGCGAAAACACAATTTTAAAGAACACATATTGGACAAAGAACCAAATGAAAAGGGCCTGACAAACCTGACCCATTGTTCGAGCAGAGCGTCAAGCCTCCAACTACTGGAAGACGATTGATGGGTCCGTTCACCCTCACATTCACCTCCATAATTGCTAGTTTAAATGCTAATTTAATCCTTACGAGGTATGTAAGCTTCCATAGTGATGGGTCCATTTACCGTCACGCCAATCATAAGTTTCTATAGTTAATTTCAACCATAACAATCCATGTATTAAAGTTCTTACTGAGTTTCCTGAAGTTTCGTTCTTAAATTGTCAATGATGGGTTTTTGTTGAGTTCTTGAGATGAATGTTATGAGTTTGAGGGTTGTTTTGAGTAGAATTTCGTATACTTATGTTGAATATTTGAATCTAATGGAGTTTGGAAGAAAATATCTGATTCTAGGTAAATTAGGGTCAAAAATTAGGAAGAAAAATTTGTCGGGATGTTCTGGAAATAGGTTGGGGCGTTGCGCCCCCGATGCACCAGCAGGGCTGGCATGTGGTGCCAGCTATGCGCCAGAAACTAGCTCTAGTAAGGGGAGGCCTAGTGCGGCGCACCACCCAAGCGCCACAAAGTGTCACACCACTTTCTTCATCATTTTCGTTCTGTACTTGTTCCTTTGAGTCGAGCTTTCATTCGTTTCTTAATCCTAGCGATATAAACTATATTTAATCATCATGAGATCCTTCATATCATTAATCGTAACTCTTGAATTTTTAATTGAAATTCAAGAAAAGATTAAGAATCAAGTTTGAGAGTGCCTTCCGAGTCTTTCTAAGAAGTACTTTACCAACTTTTAAAACTTGTTTTAATACTTGAGTATGAGGATGACGAGAGTTGAGTTTCATTTGTAAAAATGAATATATGGGAACTAAGTAATCCCAAGAGTAAATGTCTTTACATTTAAAATGGGAGGAAACTTCAATATCCAAATGAGTTCATTACGAGGTTTTGAGCACTATCTCTTTTAAGAGAACCTTTTGAGTAATAACCTCAAAGTTTGAGGATGAATAAATGTTTTTAAACATATGAACATGATTTATATTATTGGGAGTAGTATTAAGCACTGATATTGAGACGAGTTGAGACAACTCAAAGTCCTCTAAAACCATGTATGACAACATGGGTAAAGGGTATTACTTTTAAGATGATTTCTTATTGCTTTTTAGCATAGCTTAGTGGATCCACTTAGTTGAAGATGTCTTATACTCCAGCAAGGTATAGGACACTTTTGGCAGCGTGGGTGAGACGTTTTATCATCGCATAGCTTATAGTAATGATTGTCGAATAGAGAATCTCCCAAATAAGGGTAAAAAAATTTATTTTTGTATTTTTAAAAACATTTGAGTTGTTATCTACTGTTTTAAAATCTTTCTTTATAATGTATCTTTGAGTACCTTTGAGCATCCTTGAGTATCTTTGAGTTGAGATGAGGTGAGTATGTTCTTCCTTTTTATCAAGTTCAAGCCTATGTATGTGTTTTAGAGTTCCCCTTGCATGCTTGTACATTTCAGAAACTAACGCCATTTGGCCTGCATCTTTTATAATGTAGACATAGGAGTTCAGGGTCATCAACAGGCGCACTGTTGATACGTTCAAGAGTTGCTTTGGTGAGCATCCTTTCTTCTTAAGGATTCCCATTTACTTTTCAGTTTTGTTAGGATGACGTGGATCTTGTACCAACTTCCATCGTTATAATTAGAGGCTTCATAGATAGTAGTGTTTTGAGGAGTCTTTTCCATTTCTTTTGTTAAATGTTTCAAAGACTTGAGTTGCCTATTTATGGTTAATTGAATATTCTTATATATTCTGAGTTATCTATTTGAGACAGAATCTTTGCAGTTGAGTTCATATATTGTTGAGTAAGTCTTCCGTGGAGTATTAAGCCAGACCTATGGTTCGGTTGTGGCCAACAATATTTCTCGAGTGCGAGTTACGTTCAGAGTGTAGGCTCGGGGTGTGTAAAACTTGGTATTAGAGCACAGATTTCAAGTTTCCTAGGGTGTTTATGACGCTATTTTTATAAAGTCTTAGTTATCGTTGTGAAGCGCCACATCTATAATTAAGAGGCTACGACATTTAGGAAATATCTCACTTCTTTCATACTCTTTTCGTGTAATAGAGTTCAACTCTATAAAATTTTCCATCAATTTCGTGCTTGCGCATATATTTTAGATCATGGCTCCATGAATAGTTGTTCGAGGTCGTCCTTCTAGGAGGAATGTTGATCCCTATGATCAAGGGGTCCCCAAAGCACCAAAAGTGCAACCCCAAGGACAGGTCACTAATACTGAGTTTTGGGTTGACATCCGAATGTTGAGTCAAGTTGTGACCAACCAAGCTGGGCAACAGAGAGGGGTTCGACAGGATGTGGCTGATACATCTAGAATTTATGAGTTCTAAAGGATGAATCCTCCGGACTTAACCAGTTCAAGTTTCACTGGGATTCGAAAAAACTTTGTGGAAAAGTTGCAGAAAGTGTTTGAGGTGATGCATTTTGCAGATGATGAGCTTGTGGAACTAGTTGCATTCCAATTGAAGGGTGATACTAGAGTTTGGTACGACCAATGGAAGAAGAGTAGATCTGAGGGTGATACTAGAGTTTGGTACTGAGAATATTGGTAATAAGGACAGCCTATCTTATGAGAAGCTTCCCGTTCTGATTTTTGATCGTCAGGTTCACAGGTTGAGAACCAAAGAGGTTGCATCAACCAAGGGCTTATGGAGGAATCAATATGTTGACGAATCTACTTGGGAGGCTGAGGAAGATATGAAGAGGAGACACCCACATCTCTTTCATTCCGGAGAAATTTCTAACCATGGCACTTACTCTTTGTAAAGTACTCTTTAAGTTGATATACTGAGTTATGTAAATTACATGTTGGGTGCTTGAGTTGGGGTGGTTAAATGCTTTCCCCCCTTATTCAACTTAGTGTGATCTCATTCGAGGACGAATGTTCCTAAGGGGGAGATATTGTAAAACCTTGAAATTTGGTCAGTTTTCAAATTTTAGGTCAACTTCAAACAACCATATCTTTTAGAAAATAAAGAGTTAGGTGGACCATGAGATATCAAATCGAAGGTCTTTGAGAGCTCTTTCCAACGCCACCAAGTTTGGCTCAATTTGAGTTTTGAGTAAATAGATATGACTGGTTTAGTAGAGATGCTCTAACCTGGCAGCAACTCTGCGATGGCTTCGCATTACGGAGCGAATATGTACCTCACAGTCTACTGGAAATATATCCCGACTTTCAGCTAGTTTTATTTATGTTTTAAGGGTATTTTATTCCTAGAAACCCTTTCCAAGTCATCTAAATTACCCAAAACTCATAGAAAAATTAGTTTTCAAAATTAAACCCTCTCATTGACTTCAAAATTCTACGCTCAAGAACTTCAAAACCCGTTAAGGCTAGGGTTCATCTTCCAAGATTTTTCCTTCAAGTCCCTTCAAGAACATTGTTCTTCCAGGTATGTGAGGTTTCTCATAGTGATGGATTTGCTCGCCCTCACCAATCATGTGAATCTTCATTAAATTGTTTGTGTAAGTATTATTGGAAAGTTCTTCAATTTTAACCCCATTCTTTAACAATGGAGGTTTTGAGTTCTTGAAGTGAGGGTCTTGCGAATGAGTGGTGTTTGTTGATAAAATCTGAGTGGGATTTCAGTTAAATTGCATTGGGGTTTTTAATTCAAGTGAGTTTGGAAGAGGAAGAAAGAAATCTGCCAACTATTTGAGTCCAGGGCCACGTCGCGGAGGTGCATGAAATTTCCATACTCATCTAATCACCCTCTTTTCATTATGCCGAGAAGATACGGAGTTTTCTACCTCAAAATTCTTTTCACGACGAAATTTTTAATTACCTCTCAGCGTCACACCATGGATACTTCAGGGTCACCTGACCTTTTCTCTTTCATCCTTCATTCTGTATGTGTTCTTTCAAATCATACCTATTTTTTCTTGTTGATTTTTACTCCTAAAGTCTTCGTTAATCCTTGAGAAAGTCTTCATGTCACATTTGCATGTCTTCATTTACATTTTAAATTAAAGTAAGATAAGAGGAAATTTCAAAGGTTATATTTCATAAACACTTAAAAGTTTTACATGTCATTTATAAATATGTACCTATGTTTATTATTGGACTTCAAAGATAAGTTCATAAGTGCATGTTTTCAAGAATGTAAACACTTGTCATGTTTTGAAAAGTATTTCAAATAATGTAAGAAGTTCATTCTTTGTATTGGGGGAATTGAGCATAAAGTTATATCACTTATTTTGGGAGTAGTATCGAGCACCGACTTGGGTTAGAGTCTCTTATGATTCGGAAGTCCCATAAAACAACGTAGCTAGTTTAGGATAAGGTAGCATTGATTCTTCATGTGACTCATCACTGCCTCTCAGAAGGCCAATCATATGGATCCATAGTCACAATATCATCCTATACCCCGACAAAGTACAGGATGGCCCTGGCAACATGGGCGAAATGTTGTACATTACTAGGCTCATGGTAATTCTTGTGGGTTAGAGAAACTCCCCATAAGTAAAGTATATTATTTTCATGTTGCTTTCATTGTTTATTATATTGTAACGCTTAAATGGTTTTCATGTCATATTCATGCATTGATCCGGTTATGTTGCTTCAGGTCATTTAAGCATGTAGATTGTTTACTCTAACCTTATAACTTACCAGTACATTTAATGTATTGATGTCATTCGACCTGCATCGTTTTATGATGCAGATACAGGTGCTCATGATCATCAACAGGAGATGCATTGAGGTCACTATTCAATCGCAGACAGTAGTTGGTGAGGCATCCTTACTTCTGGGAGACCCCAGTTTCATTTCAGTTTTAGTTGTAGATGAGATATCGTACGTCTTGTTCCGAAGCCTATCTTGAATTATTAGAGGCTTCATAGACACACTAATTAGATGTTTTCCATTCTTTTCTCAGGATGTTTTATTTAACTTATGATTCATGTTAAGTGTTTTGTAAGACTGTACTTTTAAGACTTTCTTAAATGTCTAAGTGTTCACTTAATCTAAGCTTCCGCGTATTATGTAGTGTCATGTAAGTCATGTACCCAGACCAAGGGTTTTCTTGGGGATCAGAGATTGTTCCCTAGTGCCAATTACGTATAGGGTGTAGGTTAGGATCGTGACAATGTTACTAATACCCATTCGACAGTACAATGCATGTCTAGGAAATCGATTGAATTGGAATAGATAGATTCGAGTTCAAAGGAAAGACGATTAATTGAATAATAAACTTGTATAGACAAGCCGGCTATAGCATTATCCATATTGGTACTAAGTGTAAATGTGTATATAAAGTTAAACATGAACTCGATTTTACTCTTTTAGAGTATGAGGAGTCGAATAAATAACTACTAAAATAATAAATGAAGTCTGGGATACTAAGAGTACTAGTATTCTCAAATAAGTAGTGAATTACTTACAAATATGATTAGATTCTTATGTAGGGTTTGGAAAACATTAAGGTTAAACTGTTCATGCTCACATATTGCGCGAACTATTTATTTTATGAATTGTGTGTCTAGTTGATATTGTATTGGCTTGGGTCTTGTCCACCATGTGCGAAGTGGGAGATATAATTTTGGATCGTGGGTCACCTATGTGGACCGACCTGACCCGATCCAAAAAGTTTTTTGAGAATAAATAGGAACTAATTATCTTTTATTTAAAAAAGAAAGAGGGAACAGTTTGGTAAATAAAAAATTTCCCAACCCTTCCTGATAATACGATTTCTACCTTTACACTAATAGACAACTTAAAAAAAGATTAAAAAAAGAGAACACAAACCAGAACAGAATAAGAAAAATCAAAAAAAGTTTTTGTCTGAAGATAAACACTTAGTTTGTGAATCATTCTTTGTTTCCTAGTGATTCAAAGAAAGACTTTGGAGCAATCGTGTTAATATAGCAAAATCAATGACTTTCGCAGCAAATACAAGATACAAAACTCGTCAATTTTTCTCTCTCTATATATATAACAACAATAAGGCTAAACATAAATTGAGACACTATAAGTATGAACATACTTGTTGAAACTTCATTTGATGATAAAAATAAAAGTTCAACTATTGTATATATATACTAAAAAGGACAAACACACACAAATTGAACTTACGAGTTTAAGAGAACACAAGTTTTAGATGCTTAAACTCTTAACTCCTCCATCGATTTTACAGTCACATAAAAAATAAATAGTCAAAGTTGAGAAATAGATATAATTATATGTCAAAACAAACAAAACAACCAACAATTTCTTTAAAAATCAAATTAAGACTATATGATATAATTATAGCTCCGTGATCTGGAGAAATTTTCAAGACGCTCATGGAGCAAATTTCTTTCTTTTGGAAGATGCGCACATCTTTGTTGTTCTCTTCCTCTTTTCTTCTTTGACCTCGGGGTCATTACTCGCTCTCATTCGTTGGGATCTATAAGGCCTTCTATGGATGACTGCATTGCTCCCTCTTGATATCACAGGTCCTCTTGCTAGTGGTCGTGTGGATTTATCTTTAAGTCGAATTGTCCTATAATAAATTAAAGTACCAAAATAATTAACAACAAAAATAACAATTTAAAATGTGATAATAAATAAAACTTAATTATTTTTAAACATGCAACACACAATTACCTTGAAGATGATGCAAGCTGATGTGATTCAACAGGTAGCAAAGTCTTGGTTAAATGACTTGAGACTGCTTGATCAACTTCTTGACTAAACTCGAGAAATCCATGGATTAATATCTATAAAAGTAAATATAAAATATTTTTAGCATTTTTCGAACTATAGTTAAGACTCCTTAATCTAAACACTCAAAAGTCAAATGTAGATCCATTTCCTTCACTTAATTATCACACAATTATTATGCAAATACTATGCACACATATTTTTCATATAAGACTACGTTAATATTAAGATATCAAGTGATAATATTTAAGTAAATGCTTCAACAAACTAACCTCATTGTCAGCAACACTTGTTAATCCATGATTTTTTGATGAATCATCTCCATCTGAATCGTCAAATATGATTATAAAATCTAGAAATCATTAAAAATAAAAGTTAAAAAAGAATAAATTATCACAAATTTTCAAACAATCATGATATTTCTAATTTAGAAATGCATAAATTTCTTTAATTAAATAATTTAGAAAATAAAATGGTAATCTTGTTGTTTATGCTCTTTACAGCTGCTTTTTATGATAAATAAATGAAGATCCATTGAAAAATCTAACAAATTCGTAATTGCACAAATTAATTGATTTTTTTTGGTTTGGCCTATATTATTCACAATATAAGATTGTTTGTTAAGAACTTGCATAAAACGGTAAAACTTAACTACTTTTAGATCAAATTCTTCGGCATTGTACATGCATCTAATTTTTTAGTGCAAAAAGGGGAGGAGGGGTAAACATTGATCAAACCACAATTTTTTTTAAAAAATACAATACAATGACGGTTGTGTATAGTCTACTACAGTCTATGCCGATATACAAGATGAACAAAAATCTTCAATAATAAAACTGTATATATCAAAATGAAAAAAAATATATATATAAGGAGCTCCTTTTATTTTATTATTTTTTATTTTAGTTCTTGATGAATATATGATTGTCATTGAGGATTTCTCATATTAAAAATATTATTGTGGAATGGCACACATAAATATTGTTGTGTTGCTCTTTATATGAAGTATATTGATTTCATTTAATCCCTTTAACATTTTGGGTTTGAAAATCAATTATCATTTTAATTTATTAAAAATATCAAATGTGTGTAAGTTGTTACTCGTAATAAAATGCTTGATCATACATATTCAATGATAAAAAAAAATGAATTGACTAAGTATATATATTATTTTTATTTTTCTTATGAACACATATAAGTTGTCTCAATTACTATTAGTATGCATTGTAACATATATACTTCTTGAATAATTTAAAACTTCTTGCTAATGTTATATTCTTTTTAACTAGTCAATTTTGTGCAACACATTTATTTTGTGTTCACAATATTTTTTGAAAAATGTTTATTTCGTTTCCACATTATTCTTAAGGATAATTAAGTTATTTTTAAAAATCTTATAGTGATGATTATTTTAAAAATAAAAGCATAACTTTTAATATTACATAGCTATAGGTGATATGATATTTATATTTTTGTAAAACCATCTGATTTGCAAATTCTAAAAAGTATTATTTTTCTTATCTCAAAATATTAATATAGTTAAACAAAATTTTCTTATTTCTATACAATAACTTTTGAATTTAAGATCCAAGGATTCCTTATCATTCAGAAGGTGAAGAGGGTATCATTTTTTAAAATTCAAAGAATTGAATTACATGATTTGATTAAAGTTTAACTCATCTCTATATAACAACTTTTGGTTGACAATTTATGATCTGAATATTCATTCTCATTTAAAAGGGGAAGAAAACTATTATCCTCACCCATCAAGAAATTTTAAAGCCTTAAAACTGCAATCTCACATAGTTAACCAAATTTTGTTAGACATATGTTTTTTTTTAAAAGAATAGTTAAATAATTTTCAAGATTCTATAATAAATAAACTAGAATGCAATACCACATAATGAAACCATAACATTAGTTCCATAACTTATAAGAATTTTATAATATAAAAAATGTAGCCTACAGTAATTTTAAAAGTCGGTGTTGATGAATTTTCCTTGAACATTGTTGCGTATACCCATGGATAAACTCATTTGCCAAATAAATTGTCGGCCTGATAAAAAATTACGAAAAATCAAATTAGTTTTGATGATTATAAGAGGAAAGATCTATATAAACAGATGTGTGTGTACATATTTAAATTATTGTATTTCTACAGTTCATAAAAAGAGAGGAGGATATTTAAATTAAAACACTCATACCTTACACAAGAAAGTCTGAAATGGAAAACAGTGAAATGAGATACATCTTTCACAAATATTATAATGAATATTTCCGTCTAATTGGGATTACCATAATTCTCATCATATTTCACATACAGTTTTAATTAATTATTAATAAAATACTATAAAATACCTAGTTATTAATCAATGTCTTAAATTAAATATATGACTGTCTAATCTAACCATTAATTCTAAAAGACCAAAAGGAATGCATGATAAATATGGCAAATTGATTATAATCTTTCTAGTTATTTTTATATGGTATGAACACACATAGAACATTTGGATATCTATGGCATAAAAAATATATCAAATTCTTATAATTAAAGTTTATCAGAAAATATAAAAGTTGACCAAATTTCTTTAAAAATAGTATATATCTAAAATTTATATTATATTTGTGATGCCATAATTCATGAAAAAAAAATTAAACACTACATTTTCACCATAAGCGCTTACAACTCCACCCCACCCCCAAAGCACCACAAACAAAGATTAGAAAATGTTTGGGCTCTTAGTTTTGATTCACTTCATATATGGTTGATATGACCATCCGAGCCTACACCCTGGGCGTGGCTGGCAATCAAGAACCATTGATGGTCCCCAAGCAAACCGTCATATTGGTTGACTACAAGCAGAAAATTAGTCCGAGCAATAATAGGCTTAAAATTGAATTAAATTAATTAAAATTTAAATACTAAACTTCATAAAGTCTGGAAAGTACTCGATAACAATATTTATAGTTTCTAAAATGACTCAAAAGAAAGTAAATACAGAATGACTCCTCAACTATAACTATCTATGAAGCCTCTGTTGTTAAAGAAAGATATCGGGACAAGATCCAGGACATCTCAAAACTATTAAACTGAAAGTAAATGTGAGGTCCTACAGAATATAAGGAGGCTCACCCAAAAGCTAACTGGAGTGTAGAGTGATCTCAACGAAGCGCCTGTTGATAATCCTAAACACTTGTATCTGTGTCATAAAAGGATGCAGGTTGAATCACATCAGTACATTGAATGTACGAGTATGCAAGGATAATTGAAACCATAGATGACTGAACTGAAATGTTGATAGCACTCACTCAATCAATAAACATGAAGTAAAAATATTTAACTTTACAACAATATCAAACATAGAAACAATATAAAAAAAATATTATACAGTACGTGTGAGGAGTTTCTCTAACCGACAATCGTTACAATAGGCCTAGCAATGATACAATATTTCTTCCACGTTGCAAGGGTCATCCTATACCATGTCGATGTACAGGATGATATTGTGACTATGGATCCATCTAATAGGCCTTCTTAGTGGCAGAAAGGTGTCGCATGAAGAATCAATTATATTTTATCCTACGATGGCTACGTAGTCTTATGGGACTTCCAAACTATAAAAGACTCTAACCCAATTCGGTGCTCGAAACTACTCCTGAAATAATCAATATAGCTTTATCCTCAATGTATTAAAACATACTCTTTCTCTGGTTTGAGATAATTGCTCAAATTATCCTCTTAAAATAAGTAATTGTTCTTGAAATATCTTTAAAATCATAAACACTTTTTAGAAATCAAAGTTTCTCTTTTCTCAATGGAAAATGATACATTTGGGAATACATAGTTTCCTTAAACTTTACTCAAAATTGTCTCTTTAAAGTTTCCTCAAAAAACTCAGTTTAAAACACAAATTTTGGCTTTAAAGGATTTTCAAGATTCATAACACAAAATAGAGTTCATGTTGAGTTAAAGACATGAACAAATAAAATCAAGGACCTCAATAACAATATAGACAACTCAATACTCAAAACACAAGGACTTAGTTCAAAACTATAGTTAATTGCAAAACAGTTCTCAACTTTGACTCAAAAAGACCTCTTGAACTTTCCTCTTAACATTACTTTAATTTGAAATGTAAATTAAGAGATGTGATTATAATATGGAGTATCTCTCAAGAATTAATGACTTTAAGAGTTAATATCAAGAAAAGAGTGAAAACAAAATATGAAAGAACACATATTGGACGAAGAACGGAGGACAAAAAGGCCTGACAACCCTGGCGCGTTGCTGGAGTAGAGCGATAGGCCTTCAAGTATTAAAAGACCTTTAAGGCTCACTGTAGGTGCAAGGATCCAGCACTCCTGACGCCTTGGAGGCTCATTGCCCCTCCCGAACCCAGAAATCCAATGAATTTTCTTGCTCAATGTCGGGTCCTAACTCATTGAGAATTAAATTTTTTCTTCAAAATTCCCTTTGATTCACATACCCAACACAAATTCATTGAAATTCAACCCAAATTCTATCAAAAAACATCACTCATTCGGAAGACCCTCACCTCAAGAACTCCAAACCTCCACTGTTAAAGAATAAGGCAAAACTCAAGAACTACTCAAGAATCTTTACATAAATGATTTTATGGATGAATTGATGGAAGAACTACATGATTGGCATGAGGAAGAACAAGTCCATCACTATGGAAAAACCTCACATACCTAGAAAGAACGATAGTTCTTGGCGAAATTCCTCAACCCTAAAATGAACGCTTGAAAACCCTTGTTTCCTCTTCTTGAAACATCGCTCTAAAAAACCAAAGTGTTTTGAATAGAAATGGATATTTTAGAATTTTATTAAACCCTTAATTGGGTCAGGAAAAATTTGTTCAAACAAGTGGGAAAAAAGAAAAGACCAAAATGCTCTTTCCTAAAACGAATGAAATGCCTTAAATGGAGAGGCTTCACTCAAATAGCCATAACTTTTTATTCAGAGCTTGAAATTTGGTAAACTTGGTGGCGTTGGAAAGAATACTCAAAGACCATCGATTTGATATTTCATGGGCAACCTAACTTTTCATGTGTTAAAGGATATTGTCGATTGAAGTTGACCTAAGAAAAGAAATCTCATAGTGAAACTCAATCGATAAGAAAGCTTTCGACTTCAACTTTAACCTAGGGGATTCTAGTGACCTTAACACCTAAGAAAATTAGAATCACTCGGTAAAATTTTATCCACAAATGAAGGATGGTTCGAGTCTTAACTTAGAAATATTTGGGGTGTTACAATATCTCCCCCTTGGGATCTTTCGTCCTCGACTGACGGTTAAAATGAGAATGGAAAGGGGTTACTCTTACTATTTCTCTAACTTCTAAACTTGCCTACTAACATAGACGGAACTGACTTCTACTAAGAGTTTGGAATTGTCTATGGCACATAAATTAAGAATGATATGAGTTTGAATATAGTCACGCTCTATCTGAAGTTATCTTTACCTCAAACAAAGGTATACGTGTATGAATTAAGAATATAAATAATATGCCTAGACTGATATGGCTAGTAGCTCTTAATCTTAGAAACACTTCTCAGCTATGCTCTTTTATTTCTTATTACCACACCTCATTGGTTGCAACTCATAGCTCCCACAAGGGTATATGACTACTCTTACCAAGGTCTGAGTCTAACTGTATGCTCTTACTATACTCAAGCCTTACTCAAAATCACAAAATACTTAACATAGGGTGATTATTCTAATCTGAATCACAATATTTGAGTTATATACCTCTATAGGAAGTTTCATCCCCAAGAGTATTTCTCCTTACCACCACATTCAACCAACCTCGAGTCTTGATCAAGAACCACCTAATGCATCATGCAATCCTTCATATGCTACCAGAACCCCCATTCAAGTGTAGTATTATAACCACTCCATGGAATCTTACTAACAAATCCTTATAAGAATTTCTCATTCTCGCATCATCTCTACCAACTGAATTTCACACATAACTAACAGGAACCAACTAATTGCTCTCATTTAACTATTAGTCATAGTATAACCTCATCCTCTTCTTCCTCCTCAATTATAACTTTGGGTGGAATAAACACACCATCACTATCACAATAAGAAACACAACCCTCACATTCTGTTATTACTCAACTACTATCGAAAACATCACTATCAAAATAGAAAAGAATCACTAGAAGAGCTTTAGAGCGAAAGATCATAGTACGATTCATTTGAGAATTCTGATATAAGAATATGCATGACATAACATTATGTTGCTAGCCATTGGGCTAAAATCATAACTTGTGCGACTAAGCATACTATGAGACATGAGTGCTTATATGAAGTTCATATTATGACGCTGATATCCATAACTTTATGGAGTAAGATAGAGATCAATGGGCTAATGTCTTTGCCCTTCATTCTGGAAACTAAACTAAAACAAATTTTTCCCGTCGTTAGAGAAAAGCCAACGGGGAAAATCTTATGCCGGAAAACTTTTTCGTAGTAACCTGGAATTTCCCAAATAGTCCAAATTTGGATGAAATCGGAGTCAGTGAGATCTAGGGAAATCTGGTAACAAATGGTAGATCTAATTATGATTTTGATTGCATGAGTGGATAGCTAGGACGTAAAGGAACCCGTCAGACATTACGAAATTGAATTCGGGCGAGTAGAACTTCCGATGTTGATCTTAGCGTGAACGGGTATTTTTTTAGTGTCATGGGATGAAGTCGTGTTGTGAAATGGGGTTTGGAACTCTTAATTCCACATTTTGTTCCCGTGCAAGCCGTTGTGGCAGATTATTCCTTCCAGGGCAAGGCTGCTGTGGTGGGCTAGGGGCCGCCATAGCAGAATATACGCGATTTAAGTCAAAAATAAACCCCAAAAATGTTTTATTCTACACTTTTCGACATGAGAGTTATAGGCGACCCCAGGTATTTTCTTGACAGTTTCCCACCATTCTTGAGGCCAAAGGTAAGGTTTTCACTCCTAGAATCCATTTTTTTATCTGTAGAATGTAAATTCATGGGTAATTATCGATGGGGAAGGGTTTTGGAATTATTTGGATGGTGGGAAAAGCCCTAATCTGGGTATAGGGATCAAGGGATTGACCTAGGGTTGATCTTATTGTTTATCTGGGTAAATTAGGTTTTGTTTATTGATCCTAGCATTGTATTGATTGTTTGTGGACCAAGAACAAGCGGAAAGAATCTAGAAAGGGAAGCATTAAGTTTTGTTAGGGGATTCAAGCTTTGTTCGAGGTAGCTGATGGTTGTGATTTCATGTTGTGTGATATATGTTTGCTATAGCTTCATTATAATGCATGTATATCTAAGAATTGTGAAATTATACGTGGTTCGTAAGTGATAATTGATATTGTATATGTTCGGTGTATGCATGTATATTATGTTGTAATGGCTTATGTATATTGCACATAGTGGGATAGCCGCGTGATCCTACCAGTACACTGTGGTTGTGTACTAATACTGCACTTGCTCTTTATTTGTTGAGTACAAGGCATCTTCAAACGGCTATTGACAGACCTCGTTTAGAAGATTAGTGATCATTTTGAATTCAAGGATAAGCTAGTTCTTCCGGGCTGCCATGAATTCTCTTTTGTTTATGTCCACATCTTCGGACTTAGACTAGTACTTTAGATTTTCTTATGTTTAATTGGGTTGTACCCATTTCCTTTAGACTTATGATCCTTGTTAGAGTTTTGGTACATTGGCTTTCAGGTTCTAGGCGTTATTTCTGCATTTGGTTGTTAAACTTTTGTTGGAGTTTATGGGAACTCTATCTTTCCTTTAGCATTTAAAGATGTTTCTGTATCTTTAAATGTCTTAGTTTCGGTTAAGTTGTTCAGTTGGGTTGTAGTAGTGGTTCTCCCACCGGAGGGTTTGTGTGGGTGCCAATCACGACAGTCTGGGTCTTGACAAAGTTGGTATCAGAGCCTAGGTTCATTGATCTCGATACGTAACGGTACGTTGACGTCTGTACTTTTCTTCCAGAGGCTATAGGACTTTAGGAAATCTCTTTGTTTTCTCTTGTCTGCTTTCGTGTTATAATTTGATTCTAATTGATATCTGACGATTCCAATTGGTATCTAACCTCCTTCACTCTTATGTCCGTAGATGGTTAACACTAGGTTCAACGGGGTCTGGCCCGTAGCTCCCATCAACGCTCCATCTAAGGAATCTACATCAAGAGGTCGCGGTCGAGGCAGGGGTAGAGAAAGAGATAGGGGTAGAGGCCGAGGAAGGGTAGCGCCTACTAGGGATGAAGCACCAGTTGAGAATGCTCCCAGAAATAAGGCCCCACTTGCGCATCATAAAGAGGTAGATGAGAATGCAGAGGTTAAGAATGAGGAGAATGTTTGACAAGAGGAAGAGGTGTAGGCTGAGACTATAGGTATTCTTTCCTTAGATCCAGTGTTAGCTCAATAGATTATGTCGTTCCTGAAGGGATTGGTTTGTCATGGAGTGCTTCCCTCTGTTCAAGCAACTCAAGCTCCATTCAATCCCCCTATTGCTATCACTTCTCCCAAGGTAGGAGGAATTATAGGTACTGATGTCTTCTTTTGTCCTTTGTTGGGTCCTGTTATGACTTGTTATGAGCATGAGATGTTGACCTAGTTCTTGAAATTGAAACTGTCTGTATTCCATGGATCTGAGAGTGAGGACCCCTATGAGTTTATCCTAGATTGATATGAGAGGCTTCATAAGTTGGGAATTGTCCATCAGCATAGAGTAGAAATTGTAACCTTTCAACTTCAAGGTGAGGCTAAGCAGTGGTGGAGAGCTTATGTGGAATGCAGATCTTCAGTTTTACATCCACTCACTTGGACAAAATTTCACGCTCTATTTTTGGAGAAGTTTGTGCCTCGGATTTTGAGAGATCGTAAGAAGTATGAGTTTATGGCGTTGGAGCAAGGGGGTATATTTGTGGTTGCTTATGAGGCTAAGTTACATGCTTTGTCAAGATATGCTACGCAATTGGTGACTACTGAGGAAGAGAGGATCCGTCTATTTGTTAAGGGACTGAACTCTGAGTTACAGGTATTGTCTGTTCATATGACCTCTGCATGAAAAGGCTTCAATGAGGTAATAAATTTTGTGAAAAAGGTGGAGGGGGTGAGGCGAGACGGTTAGGCTAAGGCATTCCCTAATAAGGCCAAGAATTCAAGTAACTTTCAGGGTTCTTACTCCATAGGTTCAGAGAGACCGACACTTATAGCCCAGCCAATTCAGTCCGCTATGCCCGCTTCTACATGTAATTACTCAAAAACTTCACTTCAAAATTTGATTTAGGATAGCCAGGGAGCCACACCTTCGCTGGGCAGTAGGCTGTTTTTTTATCGTACTTATTATAACTGTGGAGAACCTAGGCACAGGAAGAGAGATTGTCCCCACCCGTGCATGTTGGATTCCGTGCAGCAGCAGTCTAGAATAGTGGTACCCGCTGGAAATGGTAATAATAGACGAGGGCATCCACAATAGGAGAGGAAGAAACCAGCGAGGTCGTAGAGGTTAGGGAAATGGTAATGCAGGCAGAGGTATGGTGCAGTAAGGCAGGGAAGTCGCCCATCAAGTTGACAGGGATCAGTGTTACGCCTTTCTGGGCAAGAACGAGGTAGAGTCTTTTGATGCAGTGATCACAGGTACTATTCTTGTCTATTACCAGATGGCTAATGTGTTATTTGATCCGGGTTGTACTTATTCTTATGTATCCGTGTGATTTACCTTAGAGTTTGATATGTTTGTGATGTACTTGATGCCCCAATCAATATTTCTACCCCTGTTGGAGAGTTTGTCATAGTTACCCATGTCTATCATGCTTGTCATATCTTGTTTATGGGTTTTCAGACCTGGGCTGATTTGGTGATTTTGGACATGACTGATTTTGACATAATCTTAGGCATGACTTGGTTTGCCCCCCTATTATGTTGTGTTTAACTGTGATACTAAGTCTATGACTCTAGAAATTCCAGGAAGGGAAAAGTTAGAGTGGGAGGGGTGTACAAGCCTAGCAAGCTAAGATCATATCCTTCATTCGGACTAGGAAACTGGTAGGGTAGGGTTGTTTGGCGTATTTGGCTCTTATTCGGGATGTTGAGGCTGAGTCTCCCTCTATTGAGTCTGTTCATGTGGTGTTGGAATTTAGAGAAGTGTTTCCTATGGATTTTCCTGGTATGCCTCCGGAGATATATATTTATGTATTGATTTGGAACCTGGCACCCGTCCCATTTCCATCCCTTCATATCGCATGGTCCCGATGGAATTGAGAGACCTTAAGGCTCAAATCCAAGAACTTTTTGATAAAGGATTCATTCATCCTAGTTCGTCCCCACGGGGTGCTCCTATCTTGTTTGTTAAGAAAAAAGATAGTAGTATGAGGATGTGTATAGATTATCGGCAATTGAATAGAGTCACCATTCGAAACAAGTACCCATTGCCTCGAATAGATGATATTTTTTGACCAGTTGCAAGGTGCATCAGTTTTCTCTAAGATTAATCTAAGGTCGGGTTACCATCAGTTAAAGATAAGGCCTGAGTATGATACCAAGACGGCGTTTAGAACCCGTTATGGGCACTATGAGTTTCTAGTTATGTCATTTAGGTTGACAAATGTGCCTGCACCTTTTATGAGTTTGATGAATGGTGTGTTCGAACCATTTCTTGATTCGTTTGTCATAGTCTTTATTGATGATATCTTGGTTTATTCGAAAAGTGAAGAAGAGCATGCCGACCATCTTCGTATTGTTCTGGGTGTCCTTGGGAAACAAAAGTTGTATGCGAAATTTTCCCAAGCTTGAATTTTGGTAGACTTCGGTTGCATTTTTTGGGCATGTAGTTTCAAAGGAACGGGTAATGATAGATCCCCAAAAGATTGAAGTGGTTAAGAATTGGGTTCGGCCTAGCTCGGTGACTAAAGTTAGGGGTTTTGTGGGGATCGCTAGCTACTATCGTCGGTTTGTGAAAAACTTTGCTTACATTGCCATGCATTTGACAAATTTGATCAAAAAGGAAGTGCCTTTTGAATGGACTGAAAAGTGTGAGGAGAGCTTTCAAAAGCTCAATACTCTTCTGACCACCGCACCTATTCTAGCACTACCGGTCGAAGGTAAGGATTTTATTATTTATTGTGACGCTTCGCATACTAGTTTAGGTTCTGTGTTGATGCAGGATAAGAATGTCATATTTTATGTACCGCGTCAATTGAAGGTGCATGAGAGGAATTACCCAACGCATGATTGGGAGTTGGCAGCGGTAGTGTTTGCTCTTAAGATCTGGCGACATTACCTTTATGGTGTTAAGTGTGAGGTGTTTATTGATCATCGTAGTTTGCAACATGTTTTAACTCAAAAAGATCTGAATTTGACACAACGAAGGTGGATAGAGTTAATTAAGGATTATGATATCACCATTCAATACCATCCGGGTAAGGCTAATGTGGTGGCAGATGCACTAAGTCGGAAGGCGGTGAGTATGGGTAGTCTAGCTTGCTTTAGTGTGTCCAAGAGACCCTTGTGTCACGTCCCGCCACTTCACAGTCAAATTTTGCG
>JAJOOH010004500.1:0-18057 GCA_029582605.1 Solanum gracilifrons
TCGGTCTCTTTCAGCGGCGGGCTTACCTTTTTTATTAGTATTGAATTCATGTCATTGTCGCTCATCATCCTTGTTAGAAAAGGAACAAGAAACTCTCTTTATGGGAGGGGAAGGTCATATTCAAAAAAAATTTACCAGAATTCCTCCACTACACTAAAAACCTCTCTCAAATAATTTCTCCAACAAAATCTTCATTAATGTCAAACAGGTTGTGGCTAGAACTACACCCGCCAAGATGAACACCCATCTCTAACCTAACTCCATCATTGAATCTGGCTTTGATACCACTTGTTGTGACGAAAAGATTAAAATAAAAAACTAAAAATAAAGAATAGCAAGTTTAACGTGGAAAGATCCTTCAAACCGAAGGTAACTACCATGGGATCTACAAGATCCAAATTGCTTCACTATAACAATAAGAGGATTACAAATATTTTTCTGTGGCTACACAACAAGTGCCAAAAGATAACAAACAATAGTTACACCAACAAAAGATAAATAGAAAGAAACACCACCCAAACTCAGCGGCTATTTGGGACCTAACATAGAATCTTGCAATCACTAAGATGTGAGGAATACTCTGTCCAAATATCAAACCGATCCAACGGTTAGTTAATCGGGAAATGCAATCTAAAGGTTGCTAGTCGGAGAAAAAGACCGTAGCAAAAGAACCCATTTTCTTCTCTCCTCTCTTGTTGAAAGCTCTCTCAAAAACCTCTCTTATGTTCTAATTTCTTTCAAAGACAATACTAATGAGAAATTGAATAATTCTCTCAAGACCCTCCTCTATTTATAGAGTTGTGCTTTTATTTACAAAGCCAAAACCAACTCCAAATAGAACTACTATTCCAATCCTTTTCTTAATAGAATTGGAAACCAAATAAAGAGAATAATATCAATCATTTTTCAAGTAGGATTAGGCCACAGGCCTTTGGCTAGAACATGGCCCATAGCCCAACAAACCCCCCCCTCCAGCCAAGGGGCCAAATGTACTTCAAGTGGAGGAACTCTTGATAGGCTTCATGCCTGCCACACTTCTACAAAACTCATGCTTGTCTACGATGGCTTCTTTCCACTTATCTCTATGAGTATCTAACATGACTTCATCATAACCTCCAGGTTCTCCTATGTCAGTCAAAAGGATACACTCATTAGTAGAATAATGTGTTTAGCTTCGCTTCTCCGTAGTTGATCTTCTACAATAGGTTTCTGAAGCATCTGAAATAGTCATCTCAACATTAGTTGGTTGATGATCAACTACAACATCATCAATAAGAAAATCTATAGGTTCTACACCCTGATCATTATCTGCATCATTAACTTGGGTTTCTTCATGTGCAAAAGATGTATCAATAATAGCAACTGGATCAACATCAACTAAGCTCTCATCAATCTGAGAATCTGGTTTCTCAGCCTTGTCAATATCTTCAACAGATTGATCTTCAAAGAACACAACATCACGACTTTTAATCAACTTCTTATCAATTGGATCATAAAAGCGATATCCAAACTCATCTTGACCATGACCAATGAAGATGTACTGCTTAGTTTTAACATCCAATTTTTACCTCTCATCTTTTTAAACATGCACACAAATTTTACACTCAAACACATTCAAGTGATCATAAGAAACATCCTTAGCAAACCAAACTTTGTTTGGAACATCACCATCCAAAGCAACAACAGGAGACAAATTGATAACATAAGCAACAATGTTAAGTGCTTCAACCCAAAATGAATTTGGAAGTTTAGCCTCTGAAAGCACACATCAAACTCTCTCAACTAAAGTTTTGTTCATCCTTTCTGCCAAACCATTTAATTGAGGAGTATTTGGAAATCAAACTCGATAACTAATTCAAACATAAAGACCCTGCATATTGTTTTTTCACCAACTTAAAACCTACAATTGAAATCAAATAAAAGACCATGCATACTATTTTTTAACCAACAATAGACTGCATATAAAGTAAATAACAATTCAAATTGCTATTTTGATTCCAAGGAAACAAAACTTGAACTTTTTCACATTCATTGAAGTTTCTGATCATGGAGTTTCCTCCCCTTCTCCTCCTCTTTCTTCTTCTTCTCCTTTATCATCATGATCTTCATCTTCTTCTTCTTCCTCCTCATTCTCCTCTAGTTCATCATGAGATCCTCCATAATGTTGCTGCCAGTAGAACAAATTTAATTGCCTACTAAACAGATAATTCTCACATAATACTCCCAAATGCAAGCATGTACAATTGACACAGAAAAGTCTCCAACACTCAGGACATGCCCTAATCGGATATTCCCTTAGATCATCAACCAGTGTACCCATACAATCCTTAAAAGGGAAATCAATAACTATTGGTGAAGCCAGAACTTTCGTTAGTCGAATGGCATCTCTTACTCGCATAAGGAAATCAATCGGCATTATTGCATCGATATCTAAAATTCCAATGCAATCAGAAGCAACGCATTTCATATAAATCATCTCATGGATATCCTTATTAATTGTTTTGCCTATATAAATTTGTATGCATTCTTCACAATAACGATGATTGCAATTGGTTCCCCGCATCATTGTGTTTGGCAGAGGAAACACATTTTTACAAATTTCACAAAGAGTACATGAAGATTCCCCGTATTTAGAAGTACTTTTATTTAGGTTAAGTGAATTTGGAATAACAGAATACTCAATTTCCAAAGGTTTTTTACCAACATCGTGATTAGAGCTTGATTTCAAGTTCTTACTTGAATGAAACTGAGCTGAGTAGAAGAGAATTTGTTGCAGATTGATATCATTATCTCCGCTCTCATAACCGTTTTTATCTTCGGTGATAGCGATGAAAGCAGAATTCAGCAAGGTAGGATCAACTTCGATTTCGCCGGAGTTCAAGATTTGCAAATCTTTGGATTCCATTTCAACTTGATTCTGCCGTCAATGAGATCCTATATTTATTTCCCAATATATGCATATATGTTGTGTATATATACTGGTTTTTTCAGGTTGTTGTATTTATCTTACTTTTTAGGGTTTAGAATTAATTTGGATTATACCAAATTTGAAATAAATTAATGCAATATGTGTAATTTGGTATGACGTGTCGGCCAAGTGAAATAGCCAATAAGACCATGCCACACATTGAAAGTGATACAACGTGTCTAATCAAATCAAACACATATGAAAACACGCCTCGTGTACAACTGATGTGTTTGAACTATTAAAAAACATAAACTAAAATTTGATTGGTCAAAACAAATCACCCTAATCACAATACTTCCCACTCAATAGAACAACATGTTTAAACCAATCAAATATCATCATCCCAACTTCAGCTTAATCGATAAAAAAAATGGTCCTCGTCACTTTTGTTTCTTCCCAGCACAAGTGACATGTTTCATCGAATCAAATATTATCATATCAACCAAAATACGATTAAAAAAAGTTGTCCTGATCATATATGTTCAACCCTAGCAGAGGTGGCATATTCTAGTTAATCAAATATCGTCATGAGAGTTTCAATTTGATTGGTCGAGAAGAGTGTCATCTCTTCCATCTTGACACAAGGACATGCTTGAGCCAATCAATATCATCATGACGACTTTAATATGGTTAAAAAGAGTTTGTCCTTGTCACAATTCTTCCAACCTACAACTATAATAAGGATTTTTAAAATTTAACAAGGCAAAGGATTCTCATGGATTAAATGTTATAAGTTCCTTATAAAGATCAAGAACGAAGGCAAACTAAATATCTAGGCATTCAAAACAAATATAATGAAGGCATATCAAATACTAGGGTGTTAAAAAATCATATTCACTTATTTTGTCCATCAAAGTATTTTTGATGAATCAAGTTCAAATCCAACACAAATTCGAAATTAAAAACAACTATCCTTAAATTTATATTCGAAGAGAATGATAAGAGGACTATTAGAGACTATAACACCAATTATTCAAAAATACAATCCATAAATATTTCTCATTCTTATTATTTACTTAGCATGAACTTTATTGTCTACTGCTCGTTCCTTTTTCGCCAAGTATGAAGACTATTATGTTCTCATACTTTATCTTAAGTAACTCCGTTGACTTGAGAAAGGAACGTTCCCAATAGAAAAAGGAAAGGTAAAACAAACCCACAACTACCATATGCGTTGTTAGAAAAATAGATGAAAAATGTCATGACCCGAGCCTACACCCTAGACATGGCCAGCACTCAAGAACCATTTCTGGTCTCAGGCGAACCCTCATCCTAGCTGACTACAAGCGGAAGACTAACTCAAGCATACAAAGCTTAAAAAACTAAAATGATTAACTCTGGATAAAATAGTATACTCAACTTGCCAGAAATAGGCAACTCAAGTCTTTAAAACATTTAACAAAATAAATGAAACAGACATCTCAAACTCTACTGTCTATCTATGAAGCCTCTAAAATGACAAAGATGGAAGTCGGGACAATACCCACGATATCTTGACAAAACTGAGAAAAATAATGACATCCTCCGAAGGCAAGGAGGCTCACCATAGCTTACTCGAACTGCATGTGGTATCAATGAAGCGTCTATTGATGACCCTAAATACTTGTATCTGCATCGTGAAATGATGCAGGCCAAATGGCTCGGTACATGGAATGTAAGAGCATGTGAGGGGAATTCTAAAGCATAACATAAGCTTGAACTTGATAAAAAGGAAACATACTTACTTCTTCTCAACTCACTAAACTAAACTCAACTCAACTCAACTCAAGAATAAGATACTCAACTCAACTCAAAGATATGATACTCAACTCAAAGGTATGATACTCAACTCAAAGATATGATACTAAACTTAAAGGTATGATACTCAACTAAAAGGTATGATACTCAACTCAAAGGTATGATACTCAACTCAAAGGTATGATACTCAACTCAAGGGTATGATACTCAAGATACTCAACTCAAGATACTCAACTCAAGATACACAACTCAAGACACTCAACTCAAGATAAGGCAACTGTAAAAGATGCAATATATGAAAAGCTTTTAAAAAATTAAATAGCAACTCAATGTATTGAAGAATACAATAACAACTCAATTTTTATATAATAGAATATAATCTAACTCTGTGGGAGATTCTCTAACCGACAACCATCACTATGAGCTATGCAATGATACAGTGTCTCGCCCGCGCTGCCACAACTGTCCTATACTTTGTCGGGGTATAAAACCTCTCAACTAAGTGGATCCACTAAGCTATGTTTAAAAGAATTAAGGAATCATCTAAAAAGTATAACCATTTCTACCTACGTTGGCTACATGGTTTATGGAGACTTAAGTTAGTTGAACTCGTCCCCATATCGGTGCTCAATACTACTCCCAAAATTATACTCATCTCATAAGTTTAAAAACATAACTTTTTATGTGGTTTGACATTATTACTCAAAATCTTTCTCTAAAAAGAGATGTTACTCAAACTGCTCAAAACACTTTTGGAAAATCTCAGTTTCCTCCTCTTTTAAATGTGAAAAACATGTACTCTTAGGACTACTTAGTTCCCATATATTATTTTAAAGAAAATGAACTTGACTCTACTATTTCTCAACTCAAGTGCTCAAGTCTTAAAACAAGTTTAGAAAAATTTATAAAAGACTTCTCAGAACAAAGTTCATGCCGAATTATGGATGTGAACGACTCAATTCAAGGTTTTCAATAATCATACATAGAACTCAATACTCAGAACTTAACAACTCCATAATTCAAGGACTCAATGATACTACTCATCTCAAGAATCCTCAACTCATAAGGTTTATGTGGAATTATTGGTATGAAAAACTCAACTCGAGGACTTCATGGGTAACATGTGATAGTCCTAAGATTAGGAATATAATCTCAAAAGGGTTAGGAACTCAATACTCAAGACTTAGAACTTGAGGATACTACTGCTATCAAAGATGCTCAATTTATGAAGTTCATGCATAATTTATGGGGATGAACGACTCGACTCGAGAGTCTACAAAACAACATGGAACTCATGTATACGACTCTTCTCATTCTCATACTTACTTCCTCAAAACTTAGCTTGAATCAATAGTTAATCTCAAAGGATTCACAATTGAACTCAAAGGCTTTCTTAAACTCTTCTCTTAACTCTCTCCTTGAATTTGAATTTTGAATTCAAGAGTTATGATTCATGATATTAAGGATCTTGTGATGATAATGTAGACTCATGAATACATTCTCCTCATTCTCATACTCACTTGCCCGAGTCTTGAAACAAGTTACTAGAAATTGTAGAAGACTCCTCAAAAGACTCAAAGGGACTTTCTCAAAATGTTCGAAAGAACTCTCATGACTTATCTCTTCACTCTACCTTGAATTTGAATTATGAATTCAAGGTTATGATTCATCTTATGAATGATTTATAGGTGTTTAGAAGTAGGTTAGAGTGTTTAGAATCGATAGGGCTTGAAGGTACCCTTTTAAAGGACTCAAACGGGCTAAACTACAGAGAAGGGGTGGGGGCAGGTGACCCTGGCGCACTAAGTGGCGCAGGGTGCTAGCCCTCTACCTACGGAGGTGTGGTTGGGGAGCACTGGCTGGCGTAGGGTGTCATGCCCCAACCCAAAAATCCCCTTTGACTTTCTTTTCTCGTTTTCTCACCCTAGGTCGCCTAGATTCGAACGATTTCTTCCCCAATCACATGGATTCAATTACTCAACATATTTACACACTTATATACTGAATAAATCCCTTAAAACACTCACTTTCATCTCAAGAAATCATCAAAAACCGAACAAAACAAAGTTTAGAATGAACTTCAAGAACAATTATCAAGAACTTAATCTTTCAATCTTTATGGACGAATTCGAATATTAAAATCATGTTTGGCGTGCAGATGAACGAACTCAATACTATAGAAACTTACATACCTCTTATGGATCAAACCCTTGGCAAAAATCCGCAACAAGACTCAAGAATCTCGATGAACGCCTTGATCCTCTCCTCGTTTCTCCTCTTTTCTCTTCTTTTCTCTTCTAGAACTCTTAACTAAAACCCTAGGTGTATATTAGGATTATAAAACTGAACCTAATCAGCTTAGACCCCTAAAACCTTACTAAAAATAAATTAAATCTGACTGGATAAGGAAAAGACCAAAATACCCCTCACTATTTTTGGGTAACTTTCCTTAATTGGACATCCTGACTTCAAAAGGACATATCTCACTCATCACTCATCCAACCTCCAAACTTAGCAAACTTGACAACATTGGAAAGATAATTCAAAGACATTTCATTTGATATCTTATGGGCCACCTAAATCATCATATGCTAAAAGTTATGGTCGTTTGAAGTTGATCAAAAACTTAGAAGAACTTAGGAATGACTTGAATGATCTCTCTTTAGTTCTTTTTGGAACTCAAGGTGCTACATCTAGTGACCTTAACACTCAAGAAATTTTAAATTCCTCGGTAAAATCCTACTCACAACGAAGGATGGTTCGAGTCTTGGTACAAAAATTTATGGGGTGTTACAAAAAATATATCGAGAAAAGGGGGAAATAATGAAGTGAACAAAAAAAGAGTTATGCTACAGATTTATAAGCAAAGGACAGTTAATAATGATCACTCAAATAATCATTTTTATTTAAGAGAAAAAAAATACAAACTTCTAAGAAGAAAATAAACTTTAAAAGGAATATATATTCTGAACTAATTGCAATATGTGAAGCCTTGAAATCAATCATCAAAAGCACAAGGTGCATGCATGAAAAAAAACTTGAGCGACCATAATGGGGTCTTAGTTAAGTTGAAGGACAAATAGGTGAGAGTTGTGGTCCATTCCACAACGGTAGATAAAATCATGTCCACACCTGCCATAGATTCAAAATTTTCTCAACTGGATATTCAATAAATACTATGTATATTGTTAGTTCAATGTGTATATTGTTTCTTGCCTTATTTCCCAAAACCATTAGCACAACTCTATTAGTGTATCAATTCTTTGTTACTATCTTAATTATATTATAACACAAAAAAGAACAATTTGACATTCCAACTATAGTTATTACTTTACTTTCAAGTTATCATCTGGACACATGTTATGAATCAACTACTCCCTACGTTCAGTTTTTGCTTGTCCTGCGAGTAAAATGATAAATATATGCACTTTTTAACATACATTAAGAGAAAAACATATACATTATTCATTGTTTACCGCATCAATTATCCAGTCAGTTTGGTCTCTATGTAATAAGAATTTGAGAAGAAGATGAGAAGATTCAAGCTATTTTCCATATGTTTCCACTTTTTGTTGTTTTAGTTTATCTCCTTTTTGTTGGGCTGAATTGTAGGCCTTGTAGTGTTGAGAAAAAGTTGGGCCTATTTGGCTAATGTACTCCATAAGAAATTCATTACATATCTATAAATATTAACGGTTCATAAACACTAAAACTTCAAATCTCTGATCCTAATTTTATTATTGCAACAACTTAAAAAAAAATTATTACTAGAACGATTGAATGAGAGAAAGATTAACGAATGAGAAAAATACCAGCAAGTTAGTTGCAAACAGCCAACACT
This sequence comes from Solanum gracilifrons, assembly GCA_029582605.1. Lineage (NCBI taxonomy): Eukaryota > Viridiplantae > Streptophyta > Magnoliopsida > Solanales > Solanaceae > Solanum > Solanum gracilifrons. Next base: position 8,547 of record JAJOOH010004500.1, read on the forward strand.
CTTTTCGACTTAACACATGCACTTTGGACATCTCCTTCATTTCTTGTTCTTAGCAATTCCCATCAGCATCGCATCTTCCTTCCTTCTATTGTTTGGTTGCGTAGATATCGAAAAAATATGCGGATTCAAAAAAAATCGCCTGAAACGAACATCCGAAGCAAGATTTATGGCCGTTTGAAATTTTATTTTCAACTCTCGATCAATCTGTTTAATATGGTGCGTTTTCGAATGATCGTAGTTTTCGGCTCGAATATCCGATGGACGCAGTTGTTTTTTTGATCCTTCGTATTTTTTCGATATCTATCTTACGATCTCATCCCCTTTATCCGATTCTATCATTTTTTTTCATATATTTTCCCTGATTTAAAAGGCGTTTTTCGAAAAATCGGCTCGATCAAACCGCCTTACGGCAGTTTGGTAACGCTGAAAATCCTTACACTCCAATCCATCACACCACGAGACATTACACTGAGCACAAAACAATCAACGACAATTAGGACACTCAGAGTCAATCACATTGTCACTCACTCCCATCATCAACCAACATAGTTGAACAGTCTTGATAAGGACAATACAACATCATCGAACCCGAAAATAGAGCATTATTTTCCAATTGATCCAACATTTCCTTAGGAACAATTTCTCTCCAGAACTTTGGATTAATTATGTCCTTACAAGCTCATCTTACAGTGCTAGATTTGTCAGACATGGAAAACCTTGTAGCTCTTTCAAGCAGCATTGACATGTTGAAAGGTTTGGTGATGTAAGATGTATCGTGGTGCTCAAAACTTGGAAGCTTGCCAGAAGAGATAGGTGATTTAGAGAACTTGATGAAACTTGATGCCACAAGCTAGTGAACATCTTTAGCTAATTCTTCCTTCGCTTCCTCAACATGTGCTACACTACCCATGGATAGTCTGCTAAGGGCTTCAGCCACTATATTGGCCTTACCCGGATGATAGAGCACATTCATGTCATAGTTTTTGAGGAATTCAAGCCATCTCCTCTAACGAAGATTCAGCTCTATCTAGGTGAACACGTACTGGAGGCTCTTATGATCTTTGAACACATCAACATGAACACTGTAATATCCCATCTTAGAAAGAACAAATTTGGAAAGAGTCAAATCTGAAAATTTTCAAGTTATGCTTAAGTTATGAGTTTTGGGTCAACTTCCAACGACCATAACTTTCAGTACAGGATGAGTTAGGTGGCCCATACGATACCAAATGAAAGTTCTTGGAATGCTCTTTCCAACGCCACTAAGTTTGCTAATTTTCGAGTTCAAATGAGGGAGATATGATCATTTGAAAATTTGAATGTCCAAGTTAAGGAAAGCTACCCAAATTTAAGAGGGATATTTTGGTCTTTTCCTTACCTCATCAGCTTAAAATGAATTTTGGTAATATTTAGCGGTCTAAAATGATTTGGTTCATTTTTTTAAATCCTAATTTACGCTAGGGTTTTGAGAGAGGTTCAACAAGAAGAGAAAAGGAGAAAAAGTCAAGGCGTTCTTCAAGTTTTCTTGCAAATCAAAGGTTGTTCTACCAAGGGTTTGATCCCTAATAGGTATGTGAGTTTTCATAGTGTTGGATTCGTTCACCCACACGCCAATCATGTTATTTTCAGCGTAATTTTGTTCTCAAAAGTTGAAGAATTTGAGTTTTTGATAAGTGTTTGTGAAGTATTGTTTATGTTCTTGAATTAGGATGGGTTTGATGAGTTCTTGAGGTAATCGATTCGAGTTTAAGAGTTGTACTTGTATTGGGTAATTGAATCTAAAGAAACTTGAGGAAATCAATCGATTAAAAGTAATTTAGGATCAGAAAACAAGTAGAAAAATATGTCGGATCGTTCTAGGGAAAGGGTAGCGAAGCGCCAGCAGTGCGCCCAATCAGACCCTCAGTAAATGGAGGTTTGGCGCGGCGCGGCGCACCAGCAGTGCACCCAATCAGACCACCAGTAAATGGAGGTTTGGTGCGGAGCGCCAGCAGTGCGCCCAATCAGACCCCCAGTAAATAGAGGCTGGGGTGGCATGCCAGTAGTGCACCCAATCAGACCCCCAGTAAATGGAGGCCTGGGGTGGACGTGCCAATAGTGCGCCAGGGTCGTCTGCCCCCACCTTTTTTCCGTCATTTGCTCCATTTAAGTCCTTTTAAGGTATACCTTTCCTCCCTAATGATTCTAATCACCCTAAACAACATCTAAACATCAAAAGATTATTCACAACATGAATCATGATCTTAAATTTTGTCACGACTCAGGGGTACACCCTAGATGTAACATGGCGTACAAGACCCCGAGAGGCCTCATACAATCCACTTAACTTTCATAACATAAGAAAATAGAAATGAGCAGGAATTTAAAACATTTTCAACAACATCAAAGTCTTTATAAAATGAAGCGAAAGTCAATTACACTTGTCTCAAACCATCTAGAACATGAATCTCTTTGGGATACAGCCCATACAATAGTTCAAAACATAAAATGAAAGACATAAGGAAATGGTGGCCAAATCCTCTAATGTTATGAGGACTCACTAATCTTCAAATCTTACTCTACTACGATCCTAGCCACGGGGATAAGAGTCAATATCGATGGACCCTACATTTGGATAAGAAATGTAGGCAAGAGTATGCGTTAGTACAAATATGTACTGAATATGATAGCTTGCATAAACATCAACATAAGCATAACATAAGCATAACATAAGCATTAGTCAACATAAGACATAAACCATAAGCATAAGAGATAATAACATAAGTCATAAGCATAATCAATGCACATAAATCATCCTAGTGTAAGAGGAATACTTCTCAAGTGACCTCAACTTATCCTTAATCAAGACTTGGGTCATCCACCTTGTCACGACCCGAGCCTACACCTTGGACGTGGCCGGCACTCAAGAACCATTGATGGTCCCCAAGCGAACCCTCATCATGACTGACTATAAGAGGAAGACTAACTTAAGCATACAAAAGCTTAAAAACTGAATAAAATTCATGAAATTCAAATACAAAGCTTTAACTCAAATGATTTACTCTGAATATAAATATAATATTCAGCTAGCCAACAATAGGCAACTCAAGTCTTTAAAACATTTAATAAGATAATTAAAATAGACTTCTCAAACTCTACTGTCTATCTATGAAACCTCAAACTGACAAAGATGGAAGTCGGGACAAGACCCATGACATCCTAACAACTGATATAACTGAAACTACAAATGGACCCCTCCGGAAGCAATGAGGCTCACCATAGCTAACTCGAACTCCATGTGGTATCAACGAAGCTCCCGTTGATGACCCTAAATACTTGTATATGTTTCATGAAGCGATGCAGGCCAAATGGCTCAGTACGTGGAATGTACGAACATGTAAAGGGAATTCTAAAGCATAACATAAGTTTGAACTTGATAAAAAAGGAAACATACTTACATCTTCTCAACTCACTTAACTAACTCAACTCGAGAATAAGATATTCAACTCAAAGATAAAATATTCAACTCAGTGAAATAAGGCTCAACTCAATAATAAGATATTAAACTCAGTGAAATAAGGCTCAACTCTTGGTACTCAACTCTGGATACTCAACTTTGGATACTCAACTCAATATAAAGCAACAATAAGAGATGCAATAAATGGAAGCTTTTAAAACAGTAGAAAGCAACTCAATGTATTTAAGAATACAATATACTCAGTTTGGATGCAAAGATACAATATAAACTTTGTTTGTATATGAAAATACAAGTAAACTCTGTGTATATAAAAATACAAATATCTCTGTGGGAGTTTCTCTAACCGACAACCATCACTTATGAGCTATGTGATGATACAACATTTTGCCTCACGCTGCCAGGGCCGTCCTATACCTTGCCAGGGGTATAGAACCTAACTACTAAGTGGATCCACAAGTCTATGCTAAAAAGCACTAAGGAATCATCTAAAAAGTATGACCCTTTTCTACCCACGTTGGCAACATGGTTTATGGGGGCTGTGAGTTGTATGAACTCTCCCATATATCGGTGCTCAATACTACTCCCAAAATATAACTAACTCATATGTTTAAAAACATAACTCTTTTTGTGATATGAGATAATTGCTCAAAAATCTTTCTCTTAAAAGAGATGGTACTCAAACTGCTCAAAACGCTTTTGGAAATCTCAGTTTCCTCTCATCTTAAATGTGAAAACATTTACTCTTGGGAATACTTAGTTCCCATATATCATTTTAAAGAAAATGAACTCAACGCTGCTCTTTCTCAAAAACATTTCAAAAATCATATTATAATATGATCATTGATGACTCGGGAAGTCTACTGCATAAACATAGATGGTATATCTAGATAAATATGGCTCATACATTAATGGCATACTCTATTGTCATACTAATCATTTTTTAGAAAACTAATTTCTCAAAACTCATCTTTACTTTCTCAAAACTCAATTTAAGAACTCAAATGTTGGCATAAAAAGATTTTTAAAATTTATAACTCAAATAATAGGGTTCTTATGTAATTATGAACATGAACGACTCAACTTAGGGATCTTAATAGAAATAAAGAACCTCAGTACTCAGAACTCAAGACTCAATGATACTATTCATCTCTAGACTGCTCGACTCATAGGGTTCATGTGGGATTATGGGCATGAGCAACTCAACTCAAGGGCTTCATGGGTAACATGTAGTAGTCCCATAAATAGGAATACGATCTCAAAAGGATCAGGAACTCAATGCTCAAAGACTTAGAACAAGAAGATGATATTCCTCTCGAAGATACTCAATGTATGGAGTTCATGCAGAATTTATGAGCATGAACGACTCGAATCAAAGGTCTTAAGAATATTATAGAACTCATGTATACGACTCTTCTCATTCTCATACTTACTTCCTCAAAACTGAGTTTAAAATTCAAGTATTGGCTTTGAAAAACTTCTCAAGATTTATAACTCAAAATAGGGTTCATGCTGAATTATAGACATGAACATGTCAACTCAAGGATCTCAATAAAAATAAAAAAACTCAATACTTAGGAATATAATTTTTAAAAGAATCGGTATCAAGAACTCAAAATCAACTTAGCTCAAGAATACTCAAATCTAGGGGTAGAATCCTAGATTTCTCTTTTACTCATTTGAAAGTAGATGTAGGGCGTAAGGACGAACTAGTCAAACACTATGATAGTCTTACATACTTAATAAAAACAAAGTTCTTGAATAATCTTGAAGAAGAACTTGATTAGAAGCCTTGAAACCCTAACGTGAAGGTAAACAATCAAGGAAACCTTTCTTGAGATTCATGAATTAGTTTCTTGAAATCTCTATGGCCAAGATTTATGATTTTCATTAGTGATTCATAATTGTATGGAGGAACTTGTGTTGGAAAGAATGGAACTCTTGGAGAAAAACTTACCGTGAAGAAGAATCTTGAATGGAGTCTTTTACATTGATTTTTCTTTAGAGTTTTACCCTAGGATTTGAGAGAGAAGAGAATGATGGACTAAATGATGAAAATCTAATTTTGTTTTAGCCTTTTATTAGACATGAAATTCGTTTAGTATTTTCTTGGAGGTAAAAAACAAAAATAACACTTTTTAATGTTTTCCCGTCGGCCAATTCGTAACAACACTGTATAGGTTACTAAAATAGTCATAACTTTTTACTCAAAAATTTGATTGACACGAAATTGGTGGCGTTGGAAATTAGATTCAAATACCTTTAATTTCATAGATTATGGCTCGCGTAACTCTTTATATTGTTATATATATGGTCGTTTGAATTTGACCCAAGTAGAATCTTACATCAAAACTTAATCGATAAGGAAACTTCAAGAACACTTATCAAGAACTCATCAAGAAATTAAATTGTTCAATATTCATGGATAGATTCGCAAAAGAAACTCATGATTGGTGTGTGGGTGAATGAGCCCAACACTATGGAAGCTTACATACCTCAAAGAACTACGTTCTTGGCGAAATCTTCAATTTCTTGAACGAACGCTTGAAACTTTGAACTTTTTCTCCTTTTGAATATTCTCTCTAAACCCTAAATGCTTTTTGGGTGAATGATACTAATATTAATCAGTTTAGACTTCTAAAACCTTACTAAAAACGCTTAAATCCAATTGGGTAAGGAAAAGACCAAAATATCCATCATATTTTTGGGTAACTTTCCTTAATTGGACAGCCCGACTTCAAACGGGCATATCTCCCTCATACGAGCTCGAAATTTAGCAAACTTGGCGGCGTTGGAAAGATAATTCAAATACCTTTCATTTTTCATCTCATAGAACACCTAACTCATCTTTTACGGAGAGTTATGGTCATTTGAAGTAAACTTAAAGGAACCTAGGAATAACTTGAATGAATTATCTTTAGTTCTTCTTGGAACTCACGGTGCTACATCTAGTGACCATAACACTCAAGATTTTTTAACTTCCTTGGTAAAATCCTACTCACAATGAAGGATGGCTCGAGTCTTAGTTCAAAAAAAATTCTAGGGTGTTACAATATCTCCTCATTGGGATCATTCATACTCGAATGACGGCTGGACTTGGTATGGAACGGGGTTACTCTCATCATCTATGTCATACCAACTAAAATTTGCCTGCATTACTATTCAGAACCATCTAAGGGCTCTCATTTAGCTCTTTCTCGTAGCAAAACCTCAGCATCCTCTTCCTCCTCATTTATAACCTTAGACAGAATTATCACCCATCATTATCACGATAAGATCATTAACCTTCTCTTTCTAACATCACTTCATTACTAAAAACACCTCTAAAAAGATATCTCTCATACTCTTTGGAACTTATTACTATCTTATCCTCGAACACTTGACTTGATTTATCATCTTCCCATCTCCCCCTTAGGTCTAAAGCTAACACTCAAAAGTTATTGACTTATTCCAACATCTCTAACTTGTCTACATCCTATTTTACTCTAACACTCGGGAGAAGCTTATCTCATGACTACCGAACTCTCCATAAGACTTCTTTCTAAGGTGTTTATGTTGACCTCTTCGGATTACGTACCCTCTCGATACACCTCGTAATTCTCTTTTTACTCTTGTGACTTAGCCATACTTCACTGCCCTTATAAAGAGTTTTAAGGTATCTCACTTGTACTACTCATAATTATTGCAGCTAATCACCTCAATTCCTCACCTACTCTATGTCAGGTCTTCTAGTTCAAATCTCAAGACAATATCATCACCCTCATGTTTCTATTCTTTGGATCATGACACTCATCTCAAATTCAAGCTTAATGTTCATTACTAAACCCAAATATCAATACGATTGCTCGCCTACAATAATATACCTCATTACTTGATCAGTTCTATAACCTTATGAACATCATGACCCTTTCAAACACATCATAAGCCTATCTTAGATCTATCACTTTATGAATACTTTTGCTCTTCTATTCAACACTTACACTTGGTCATTACCTACACAATGACACTTCATCATAAACTCATTTCTAGTTAAAATATACTCTAACTCATCCTAACTAGTAACTCTTCCTCTTCCTTCTATCAAGAACTCTCCACAACATTACTGTTCCTTTTTCTACTCATAAAGGAACTCATCACTTATAACCGAATGGGTACACGATTGCAATAACATAATCTTCCCCATCACTATCCATTTCCTTAGATTATTGAACCTCTCCATACTTTCCTCTAACTCTGGCTCTTTCACTACTACTTTCCTCTACAATAACTCTGGCTCTTTCCTTAAATTGCTCAATATTTATGGATAGATTCGCAAAAGAAACTTATGATTAGCCTGTGGGTGAACGAACCCAACACTATGGAAGCTTACATACCTCAAAAAACTAGGTTCTTGGCGAAATCTTGAATTTCTTGAACAAACGCTTGAAACTTTGAACTTTTTTCTCTTTTTGAATCTACTTTCTAAACCCTAAACACTTTTTGGATGAATGAAACTAATTCTAATCAGTTTAAACTCCTAAAACCTTACTAAAAACTCTTAAATCCGATTGGGTAAGGAAAAGACCAAAATATCCCTCATATTTTTAGGTAACTTTCCTTAATTGGACAGCCCGACTTCAAACGGGCATATCTCCCTCATACGAGCTCAAAATTTAGCAAACTTAACGGCGTTGAAAATATAATTCAAAGACATTTCATTTTCCCTCTCATGGCACACCTAACACATCCTATACTGAGAGTTATGGTCATTTTAAGTTGACCCAAAACTTAAAGGAACCTAGGAATGACTTGAATGAATTCTCTTTAGTTCTTCTTGGAATTCAAGGTGCTACATCTAATGACCTTAACACTCAAGAAATTATAAATTCCTAGGTAAAATCCTACTCACAGCGAAGGATGGTTCGAGTCTTAGTTCGAAAAAATTTATGCGGTGTTACACACCTCTAGTCATACATATCATGGAAGGCAACTCAAGCAATAATCCAAGCTAATCATTCATCATAACAAGTAAATTTCATCTTAAAACATACTTACGATACTTCCTTGAAGTAACCTTGTTTCATCATAACTATGCTACTTTAATTGAAGGATAGTCAAATCCTTAGCTATTTCTACTATTCATGGAAGAGTGCTACTTTACTAATACAAGCTAACTCATTATCCATGAATGGTTACTATTTACCAATTCAATGCTACCAAGGAAAAGCACCTCATTATGTTAGTCAAAGCTATCATGAAAAGCACCTTATTATGCAGGTCCAAGCTATCCAAGGAACGGTACTATTTCTCAATCCAAGCTACCAAGGAAATGGTTTGGCCTTACGAAGTCGAGCTACCATGCAAAGCACCTTATTGTGCTTAGTTCAAGCTAATCATTGGAAGGGTACTATTGCTAAATCCAAGCTATCCATGAGTTCTACTAACCCAAGCTACCATGAATGGTCTTGTATTACAAAGTCAAGCTATCCATGAAGGGATCTCATATTATCACTTCAAGTTATCATGAAGAAGCATATCTTTATGCTAATTTAAGCTAAGTTTTATCTATCATAGTTCATAGATTATTTGATTCATTTTAGGTGAGCAAGCCTTTCAACCTCGAATCATTCTATGTGAGAAAATATTTCACATTCAAACATTCATAGAGTAAATCGTGTGGGTAAATCTTTCCACAACAATTCTATCTACTAATCGACATTCATCATATGAGCTTTACTCTCAAAGCCCTACTAATCATAATTCATCATACATGCTTTAGTCTCAAGACAATTCTAATCTCAAATCCTACCGGTCATAATCCATCAAGTATACTTTAATCTCAACCAATTCATGTCTATGTGCTTTACTCTCAAGAAATTCATGTCTATATTCTTCAATCTCAAGCGATCTATAATGTATCGCATCAATCCTTAAAGAATACACCTAAATCCTCATTTTCCCCTATCATGGCATTAAACCTATTTACATCAATTCCATCTTTCTAGACATGGTTTAGGCATGGGTACATGTAAATTCATCCTTAAAAACATTTAATTCTATCAATTCAATCATAAAAAA
>JAJOOH010004501.1:0-21999 GCA_029582605.1 Solanum gracilifrons
TTTTCACAACTTATAATAAATAGATTGCTATGTTACAAAAGAGCCTTTTGGATGAATGATTGATTTATATAGAAATGGCTAAGGGGACAAAAAGGGGGGAAATAGTGTTGCACTACTTGGATACCTTTCTCCTTGGATTCACTAGTTTATACTATTGGAATTCTATGCATAATGAATTCCAAAATTAGAAAATATATACTCCCTCTAGTTTTAAGTTTAAATTAAATTACTTCATTGATTTCTTAATAATATTATATTTATGATCTTTAGGTAAAATTGAGCCACCTTTGGTTATAAAAAAATAATTTATTCAATGATTTTATGTGATATTCAAATAAATCAGGTGACTGTTATAGTCGCATGAAATAAAAATTGAGTGAACATTTGTAAAATCAACCCATAAACTTTCATATACTATCTTCCAAGTTCTAATAAGTCAAAAGGATATATACTACTCCAATATTTCCAAGAATAGAAGGGGGAGCAATGTACATGTACAAAACAAGCTTTCTAGAGAGGGAATCTATAGTTGCATGTAAAAGGAACATACATATGGAACCCAAGGTAAAAGTTTCTGAGTTGAAAAAATGAATTCAAGTTCGGCATAATACATAAATGTGTTATTTAACTTGACCTTAACTGATATCTATGTCTTCTAACATTGGATGTGCACAAATAGACATTTAAACTTGTATAAAATTAAACAAACAAACACATTTTTCCTACGCGGCGTCCTACGTGTATTATGTCATTTTATGTGTGTCTACTTGTTCAATTTTATACAAGTTTAAGTACCTACTTATGTACATCTAAAGTTGGAGGTCATAAATGTTCGCTGAAGCCAAATTAAAAGACATATTTATGTATTATGTCATTCAAGTTCTATGTTAATATTTACATCTAGATATTTCTTACATATCACTTTATTTTATTTTAATCTATATGGGAGCGTATGTGGTGTTGAAAATTAAGCTAACTCAAATGACATGTGATGATAGCATATATATAACTTTTAGAATCATATGATAAGAGTAATTATATTCCAATGGAGAATATATTCAACCCTAGAGCCAAATGTCTTAATGATGAACTTGAATGGTTTTCATTATTGCATTTCTTAGATTTTGAATTCAATTGACCACTTTTTGCTTTGGTCATATCTAAATAAAAACACAAATATAAAGAGGAGAGAAATTATGAACTTAGACTACTTTCACGAGACACATCCGTTAGTATAACATTTACTCAACACAATTAAAATATTTGGATACATCATCATAAGGAAATGGATCTCGAGCCTAATATAATCGCAAAAATTAACTTAAAAGAAAAAGTGTTTTTTTAAATTTTATAAGGAGTCCAAACCATGGGTATTTGCCTGTCATTTATGTAGTATTCCATTCTGTTAATCCCCCCGGATCCAAGTATTTCAGTGCCAGGTTTGGGGTGAAAATACCCACGATCCGGACTTGAATTTGAATTTCCATATTTTGGATGGGAAACTAAAAAATATAAAATGTCATTTAGTTTTTCCCATCTCACTAGTTAGAGGAAACCTTTTTATTTCTTTCAAGTGTTTCGAAGTTTATTTAAGTATGTATAGCATACATGTAAGATTCACAATAGCTTTATTTATGGACTTTATATTAAGGAATACTAAAGGGTGTCGTAAACATGAAATTAACCATTAAGATCATGAGGATGGTTATAAAAATGTACTGAGTTACAATCATAATAATGAGAAGTAATGGAAGTAACATCTTAGAAGTTATGAACATTTACCGACCATGCACCATAATTCTAATATTCCATTATTATAAGATGTGTGTTATTTTATTTCATATTTTGCAAAGTCTAAAATGATATTATTTTGTGGTTGAGATATGACATCCTTCATTTATAACTTTATATCTCACACAATAGACATGTGCCAATAGTTATTAGGAAAAGAAAATTAAACAAATAGATATGATTTATTTTCTGCATTAGGCATGTGCTATAATGAAAATTATATTATATTTATAAAAAATTATATGATGTAAATAAGTTAAAAATTATGTTTATATATATTAAATTTTGAACATTTTTAATAAAATTTCTAATTTTGACGTTGACAATTATTTGTTCTTAAAAAAATATTTGTTTATTCTATCACACTTTGAAGGAATATGTATGATACCTTGTAAGTTCTTTTTAAAGGTAATTTTGCTATAAAAGTAAAAGGTTAGGTAACAAATTATTTTAAAAAAATAGGTTAAGGTGTGAATAGCTAAAATGATGATACATTAAGGGTGTAAACTGTTATTAACTCGTAGATATAAAATGTTTCTACTAGCTAGCTAGCATTTCACATTTAATTAAAATCTATATAAAGATTACAAGTTCTAAATATTTTCTCACCACTTTTTTTCACAACGTATCGCTATTCTTAAGAAGTAGAAAATATGGGTTTGAAAGGTAAATTGATTGCTTCAATGGAGATGAAGTGTCGAGAGGGCTTGTTTTTTGATATTTTTCACAGCAGTACTGATCAGGTACGGGGTACCCAATATAAGTCCTAAAAGTATCGTCCATTTTGAGATTCATGAAGGTGAAATCGTAAAGACTGGTTCAATTGTTAGTTGGAAATATAACGAAGGTAACACACATTTTGTGGTACTCTATCTCTCCCTCAATATGATTTACTTGCATAAATTTTCTCTATTTGGAGTATTTGATAATAACTAATAAGAAAGTTAATTTTTAAGAAAATAATCTTCATGAAAAAATAAATTCGATGGTGTTTAATTTTCATAAATATAGTACAAGTATATCCTTTAATTTTCATAAAAGGAATATAACTTCTTTCGCCTATGGGTGGAAGAAATTCTTAATTAAAATTATTTTAACTTTAATTCTTAATTAAAATTATTTTAACTTTTACATTTTTTTTCTATTGGCTCCTACTAACACTTAAACATTACTTCTAATCATTCATCAAAGTAGTAATAACATCACAAATATTATTTTCTCACCAAATAATATTTTGTAAATGTTTAAATCTTTCATAAGGTATTGAACAGCTGAACTAGTGATAACGATCTCTTTTATTTTCTGTTTCTAACGATTATAGCTGGACAAGAAATGTATATGAAGCACTTAATTGAAGCCGTCGATCCTTACAAGAAATTAATCAAATGGAAAGTTATTGAAGGAGATTTATTAGAGTTGTATAATTATTGTAATTTTACAACATCTTGTAAACGCCAGTGGACTACTTGGACAATTGAATACGAAAAGAAAACTGAAGATATATATCCCAGAACCCCTCCTTCACTTGGGTGTTATCCTTGCCATGATCAACGATATAGAAAATCACCTTCTCAAGAAATAGTGTATATATATATATACACACACACATTAGAAATAAGTGTGTTTGTGTGATGAATAATTTGCTACTAGCTAGTATGTGGAATAATAAATAATGTAATGTCAATGTCCATACACATTATAAGTATGTGTGTGTTAGTGTGATGAATAATTGACTAGTTCTAGCTAGGGGCGGCTCAAATTCAATGGTGGCCTAAGGCCAAAATCAAACTAGAGGCCTTAAAAAAATTAAAAAATTAAAAATATTTTTATTTTAAATCTATTTTTCTAGCTTTTTGAAATGCAAAGTTGTTAATAATTTTTGTGTAGTCAATCTCTTCTAATAAATCTTTTTCAATCGATAATATAGCCAAACCACTTCTAAAATTTATCAAGAGCACCTTTTTTGAGATTTTATCAAGTTATCGACTTTTCTTTTTCTTTTTAAGTTTTGAATGACCGGATTTATATTTTCTAGTTGACATATTAAAATCTAACAAATATTTTAAACACTATTTACAATATCAAATAAAAAATATCATAAGCATAAGACACAAAACAAAAATAATATTAGAAATTAGAATGATATTACCGGATTCAAGAACTATGAAGACAGAGATGGATAAAATTGCTTCTTACCCTTAATTTTATGTAAAGGATCTAGTAGGTTGGGTAGCTTTTGCTATCTTTTTTTCCATTTGGATTTTTCGGTTCCCCTTTCCGTCTTTTGGCAGCATAAAGAAAATAGATTCAAATTGACAAACCACTTGATTTCCGAAAATGAATTGGGCTGCTGCAATATATTTTTCTCCAAATTTAAAATATAAACTATCAATAGAACAAGTAAATTCTTAAGCTTTGAATAAGAGAGATATAAGATTAGAAAAGAGAAAGAGAGAAGAAATAGAAGAGAGGAAGAGAGGAGGATAAAATATATAAAAAATAAAATTAGAAAAAGAATAAGGTAAAAAAGAAGAAGATAACTTGTACATTAAAAAAAAAGTACACAACTTTTTATTTAAAAGGGAAAAAGTAATTGTCATAACTATCACTTCATTAATGCTGATTGCATTTATTGTCTTAGTTCTAATTTTTTATTTTTTTTAAAGTTTAATCCTACCTAATTAACTAAAAAATGGGCCCCCAATTTATTGGGTGCCTAAGGCCAACGACTTTTTTTAATACCTTACCAGCCGCCCCTGGTTCTAGCTAGCATGTGGAATAAATAATGTTGTTTTTGATGAATATGTTGCATATGTCAGTGCCAGGTCTGGGGTGAAAATACCCACAATCTAGACTTGTATTTGAATTCCCATATTTTGGATGGGAAACAAAAAAAAAAAGATGTCATTTAGTTTTTCCCATCTCACTAGTTAGAAAATTTTCTTACTTCTTTCAAGTATTTCGAAGTTTATTTAATTATGAAGTATGTATAACATACATGTATGATTCGCAATCTTTATTTATGGGCTTATATTAAGGAATACTAAAGAATGTCATGAACATGAGATTAACCATTAAGATCATGAGGAAGGCTATAAAGATGTACTAGGTTACAATCATAACGGTGAGAAGTAATGGAAGTAGCATCTAAGAAATTATGGACATTTATCGACCACCATAATTCTAATATTCCATTATAAGATGTATGTTATTTTATTTCATATTTTGCAAAGTCTAAAAGGTTATTATTTTGTGGTTGAGATATGACATCCTTCAATTTTATTTGTTATTTTATTTCATATTTTGCAAAGTCTAAAAAGTTATTATTTTGTGGTTGAGATATGACATCCTTCATTTATAATTTTATATCTGACACAAAAGCTAGGCATGTGCCAATAGGTATTAGGAAAAGAAAATTAAACAAATAGATATGATTTATTTTTGGGAAAATTATATGAAATAGCAAATTATTAATTCAAATTAAATGTTATTGCCATAGTTTATTTTATTTGTAATTCGCAGCAAACATCTCATTTTTTTGCCATCTGGTTCGGTATACAATTAGCCATTTTCGGTATACAAATGTATAAAATGTGTTTGTATTTGTATAAAGCGAGAGAAAAATATATATACAAATACAAATACATACATTTTCGTCCTATACACTTATAATTATACAAATACAGATCTTATTATACAAATTAATTACAATGTATAAATTAATTTATAAAAAAACTGAACAATTTGTATAAAATTGGATCTATCTAGTGAATTATACAAATTAAAAGCTTCATAGCAAACATAAAATTTACTATGAAGCATAATTATGCAAACTATAGCTATAACATACAAATATGATTTTTATATTTGTTATATGTGAAAGTTGCTCTTTATTTTTTGCGATAGGCATGTGCTATTAACTGTTTGTAGTGGCGTAGCTATATAGAGTGAAGGTGGTTATTAAATACTATTCAATGAAAACTATGTTATATTTATAAAAAATTCTATTATGTACATAAGTTAAAAATTATATTTATATATATTTAAATTTTGAACATTTTTAATAAAATTTCTAATTTCACCTTTGAAAATTATTTGTTTTTATAAAAATATTTGTTTATTCTATCATACAACATTGTAAGTTTCACATTTAACACTTTGAAGGGATATGTATGATACATTGTAAGTTTTTTTTAAAGGTAATTTTGCTATAATAGTAAAAGGTTAGGTAATAAATTATTTTTTAAAAATAGGTTAAGGTGTGAATAGCTAAAATGATAATACATTGAAGGTGCAAAATGTTATTAACTCGTAGATATGTGGTGAATATAATGTTTCTACTAGCTAGCATTCCACATTTGACTAAAATCTATATAAAGGCTACAAGTTCTAAATATTTTCTCAACACTTATTTCAGCAACGTATTGCTATTCTTAAGAAGTAGAAAATATGGGTTTGAAAGGTAAGTTGACTGCTTCATTGGAGATGAAGTGTGGAGGACACTCGGTTTTTGATGTTTTTCACACCAATACTCATCATATGGTCAACATATGTCCTAGAAATGTCGCCCATTTTGAAGTTCATGAAGGTGAAATCATAAAGGCTGGTTCAATTGTTAGTTGGAAATATTACGAGGGTAACACACAATATTTTTTTGTACTCTCTCTCTCTCTCTATCTCTATTTGATTTACTTGCATAAATTATTTTAACTTTTACATTTTTTTTAATTGGCTCCAAGCCTCCAACTAACACTTGAACATTACTTACTAATCTTTAGTAATAACAAAAAATTCATCATAGTAGTAACATCACAAATATAATTTTCTCATCAAAAGTATTTTGTAAACGTTTAAATCTTTCATAAGGGTATTGAACAGTTGAACTAGTGATAACATCTCTTGTATTTTCTGTTTCTAATGATTATAGCTGAACAAGAAAAGTATATGAAGCACTTAATTGAAGCGGTCGATCCTCACAAGAAATTGATCAAATGGAAAGTTATTGAAGGAGATTTATTAGAGTTGTATAATTACTTTGATTATACAACATCTTTTGACCACCAGTGGACTACTTGGACAATTGAATACGAAAAGAAAACTGAAGACACCCTAGAACCCCTCATTCACTTGAGTAATATCTTTGACATGACCAAGGATATAGAGGGTCACCTTCTCCAGAAATAGTGTGTATATATATATATACACACACAAACATTAGAAGTAACTGTGTTTGTGTGATGAACTAGCTAGCATGTGAAATAATAAATAATATAATGTCAATGTCCATACACATTTTAAGTATGTGTGTGTTAGTGTGATGAATAATTGGCTAGTTCTCTAGCTAGCATGTGGAATAAATAATGTTGAAATAACATGAAACAAGTATGGAGAATTCTTAAAATTTATAACAAGGATTAGATATGCCGAACAGTAGCAAAATAAACCTTTGAAGGCCATACCAAGTAACTCCCCATTCATTTAGTTTTTCCCATCTCACTAGTTAGAGGAAACTTTCTTATTTCTTTCAAGTGTTTCAAAGTTTATTCAAGTATGAAGTATGTATAACATACATGTATGATCCACAATCTTTATTTATGGGCTTATATTAATGAATGCTAAAGAATGTCATGAACATGAGATTAACCATTAAGATCGTGAGGAAGGCTATAAAGATGTACTAGGTTATTACAATCATAACGGTGAGAAGTAATGGAAGTAGCATCTAAGAAATTATGGACATTTATCGACCACCATAATTCTAATATTCCATTATAAGATGTATGTTATTTTATTTCATATTTTGCAAAGTCTAAAAGGTTATTATTTTGTGGTTGAGATATGACATCCTTCAATTTTATTTGTTATTTTATTTCATATTTTGCAAAGTCTAAAAAGTTATTATTTTGTGGTTGATATATGACATCCTTCATTTATAATTTTATATCTGACATAATAGGCATGTGCCAATAGGTATTAGGAAAAGAAAATTAAACAAATATATATGATTTATTTTTGGGAAAATTATATGAAATAGCAAATTATTAATTCAAATTAAATGTTATAGCCATAGTTTATTTTATTTGCAATTCGCAGCAAACATCTCATTTTTTGCCATTTGGTTCGGTATACAATTAGCCATTTTTGATATACAATTACCCATTCGGTATACAAGTATATAATATGTATAAAATGTGTTTGTGTTTGTATAAAGCGAGAGAAAAATGTATTACAAATACATATATTTTCGTCCTATACACTTATAATTATACAAATACAAATCTTATTAACAAATTACAATGTATAAATGAATTTATACAAAACTGAACAATTTGTATAAAATTGGATGTATCTAGCGAATTATACAAATTAAAAGCTCTATAGCAAACATAAAATTTGCTATGGAGCGCAATTATGCAAACTATAGTTATAATATACAAATATGATTTTTATGTTTGCTATATGTGAAAGTTGCTCTTTATTTTTTACGATAGGCATGTGCTATTAACTATTTGTAGTGGCGTAGCTATATAGAGTGAAGGTGGTTATTAAACACTATTCAATGAAAACTATGTTATATTTATAAAAAATTATATTATGTACATAAGTTAAAAATTATGTTTATATATATTTAAATTTTGAACATTTTTAATAAAATTCTAATTTCACCTTTGACAATTATTTGTTTTTATAAAAATATTTGTTTATTCTATCATACAACATTGTAAGTTTCACATTTAACACTTTGAAGGAATATGTATGATACATTGTAAGCTTTTTTTAAAGGTAATTTTGCTATAATAGTAAAAGGTTAGGTAATAAATTATTTTTTAAAAATAAGTTAGGTGTGAATAGCTAAAATGATAATACATTGAGGGTGCAAAGTATTATTAACTCGTAGATATGTGGTGGAAAATGTTTGATACTTTCTAGCATTTCACATTTAATTGCAATCTATATAAAGACTACAAGTTCTAAATATTTTCTCACCACTTTTTTCACAACGTATTGATATTCTTAAGAAGTAGAAAATATGGGTTTGAAAGGTAAGTTAATTGCTTCAATGGAGATGAATTGTGGAGGGGGCTCGTTTTTTGATATTTTTCACACCGGTACTCATCAGGTACCCAATATAAGTCCTAGGACTATCGTCCATTTTGAGATTCATGAAGGTGAAACCGTAAAAACCGGTTCGATTGTTAGTTGGAAATATATCGAAGGTAACAAACATTTTTTTGGTACTCTCTCTCTCAATATGATTTACTTGCATAAATTTTCTCTATTTGGAGTATTTGATAATAACTAATAAGAAAGTTAATTTCTAAGAAAATAATCTTCATGAAAAAAAAAATCGATGGTGTTTAATTTTCATAAATATAGTACAAGTATATCCTTTAATTTTCATAAAAGGAATATAACTTCTTTCGCTTATGGGTGGAAGAAAATTTTTTTAAAAATTATTTTAACTTTAATTCTTAATTAAAATTATTTTAACTTTACATTTTTTTCTATTGGCTCCTACCAACACTTAAACATTACTTCTAATCATTAGTAATTAAAAAAATTCATCAAAGTACTAATAACATCACAAATATTATTTTCTCACCAAATAGTATTTTGTAAATGTTTAAATCCTTCATAAGGTATTGAACAGTTGAACTAGTGATAACGATCTCTTGTATTTTCTGTTTCTAACGATTATAGCTGGACAAGATAAGTATATGAAGCACTTAATTGAAGCCATCGATCCTCACAAGAAATTGATCAAATGGAAAGTTATTGAAGGAGATTTATTAGAGTTGTATAATTACTTTGATTATACAACATCTTGTGACCACCAGTGGACTACTTGGACAATTGAATACGAAAAGAAAACTGAAGACACCCCAGAACCTCTCATTCACTTCGGTAATATCCTTGACATGACCAAGGATATAGAGGCTCACCTTCTCCAGAAATAGTGTGTATATATATATATATATACACACAAACACAAACATTAGAAGTAACTGTGTTTGTGTGATGAATAATTTGCAACTAGCTAGCATGTTGAATAATAAATAATATAATGTCAATGTCCATACACATTATAAGTATGTGTGTTAGTGTGATGAATAATTGGCTAGTTCTAGCTAGCATGTGGAATAAATAATGTTGTTTTTGATGAATATATTGTATATGTCACTAGTACTAATATCATGCACAAAAGCATAAACATATATAAAGTGATCAACCAATTCCTTTTTAAGAATCATAGCAGAAGAATACTAAGATGGCACATTATCTGCCAGAATATAACGAATTCCCAACGATTACGTGAGAAAGATGTATCAATCGTCTGCAACTTCCTTTGAAAGCCTGCAAAAAGTGAAGTGTTGAATCTTGATATCTGCCAACAGGATCTCATCAAACACTAAAATGAACACACCAGTGAAAAGAGCAATAACTCTACCTGCTTTTGTTATCGAGATACGACCTCGCAACACAACCAACAAATGCAGCATACATCACAACTCCTAACAGGGGTATAAAGCTGTGTTGATAAAATAAAGGCACATCAGAGAAACCTTAGCCACTCCCCCACATACAGCAGACTCTATCAAAACAAACGAAAAGAATGAAGCTACATATAACAGTTACCATTGTCAAAAAAAAAGAACGAAGCTACATATAACTTGAACATAGAGACTCAAGACTCAAATGCCCCAAAAACGCACCACAAAAGAGGCAGGTGTGCTTGGGACAAGCGTCTCCCACCACGACAAGCACATCTTCTACAGAAATACGTCCTAAAGTCCACAGAAGAATTTGAGATATTAATTGCTAAAGGGAAACCTCCAAAATTATAAGGAATGTTTGCCAAGAAGACATCAGAAAAGTTCTAATTCCAGAATGTGCCTTGAACTTGGAAGATACAACAAAATAACAACTGAGCTGTAGTTAGGGTGGAGCAACTGCACGTGGTGAGACAAACACAAATTAGTAACATAAACACAACCCATGAACCCACAGTCATGGCATCTTTATAGACATAGAACTAGTAAACTTCCTGTTGTCCTCATGGATGATCACCAACATGCCAAAATCTGTAGTAGATACTCAGCCATCAGCTTGAAAAATAAAGTTGATTAAATTGCAGAAAGAAAAACTAAAGTACAAGACCAGTATAATCTCCCAAATAACATGAAACAAGTATGGAGAATTCTTAAAATTTATAACAAGGATTAGATATGCCAAACAGTAGCAAAATAAACCTTTGAAGGCCATGCCAAATAACTCCCCATTCATCTCTTTCTCCCACCACGTTCTCTTAGTGAGAGACCGAGTGTTTCTCCAGGTGCAACATTATAGTATGCAAGAGACAAGTTCTCCTTGAGAAAACCAGCCTTTCCACTCAGTTTTTGTTTGTTCGCGGGCAGCTGGATCTCCCCAGAAATCTTCTCTTTTAGACTGGCAATGGTTTCGGACAGAGATTGCACTGTGATTTCCAGAACTTGTCCTTTGAGATTCCCTTCATCGGTATTCGGCACAGATATATTGATCCTTGCAGGTCCCTGCAATACAACCCCAGCAGGCAACAAAATTTCCATGGATGTAAGAAAAATGAGGCACTAAGCAAAATTCACAGAGAGACCCAGACAATTATGTAAAAGTTGGGGAAAAAAAAGAGCTATCCATACCGAGTGCTGAGCCAAGAACTGGTCTTCAGGAATGAGAATAGACTCATCAAGCTTTTGCCTCTTCGGCTCTGGCTCTTCAGGGAGAGGAGGGGCTTCCTCTGGTGGAGGGGGTGGCGGCATTCCTTGGGGCATAGGAGGCGGCGGGACCATAGACATTCCGGGATGGGACATCGGG
Organism: Solanum gracilifrons; assembly: GCA_029582605.1. Lineage (NCBI taxonomy): Eukaryota > Viridiplantae > Streptophyta > Magnoliopsida > Solanales > Solanaceae > Solanum > Solanum gracilifrons. The sequence continues at coordinate 11,644 of JAJOOH010004501.1, forward strand.
TGGGGAACAAACGGTCGAGGTGCTCCCAAAGGTGTAAACTGTGATCCAGGAGGTGGTGGAATTGGAAGGCTATGAGAGTTCATACCCATCGATGGAAGCATTGGAGGGCGATTCACCATGAGACTTTGCTGACCTGGCATCTGTGGCATGGGAGGAGGTGGGGGCCGAACCTGAGGAATCATGTTAACCATAGGAGGTCGAGGTGGAGGCGGAGCAGCAACCCCAGGAGTAGAATACTGGACTGTATTAGGAGGCCTAGGAATATTCAGTGCAAGCCCAGGTGGTGGAGGTAGTGGCCTAATAGATGGAAAACCGGGTCTGGGAGGTGGAGGTGCCTGTGGTCCAGGAAGGTTTCTTGCATCATTTGCAGCATCATTCTGTTCATCACTGTTTTGAGACATTGCCTGGTTCGCAGTGCGACCAATGCTACCTGTGTGACCATCCCATATGACTTGTTTCGGCTCTTCCGTCTTTTTCTCAATCTCAGCCTTGACCGCATTTGAAACTTCTTCTTCCGTGGTACCAAATATATCCGGACGGGTTCTTGCAAGTCCAACAATGTTCCTAGAAATCTCATCATCCTGCGCAAGAGTCGTCTCCTTAATCTTCGCAAACATCCTGTCCTTCTGTTCCTTATACTTTGGATCAATGAGAGAGATCCTCATATGTTCAGACATCTCATTAATAGGTATTAGCTCACCGGTTATAGGAGACACAACATACTTAGTTGGGTCCCTTTCTGCCAGGATCCTCTCTTCAGGCCTCTTCCAGTTCTTCACAATCCGCATTGGTGGGTCCTGTTCCACTGGAATTGCCATGGCTTCAGCACTATTGATACCACCATTTTCTTCAAGAGTCGCAGCTCGCATACCTTCTTCAACTAGCTGCACCTCTTCTTCATCCATCTCCATTTCCACCTCTTTTCCAGGCTCAACATACTCTTCTTCCTCCAATGTAGGCATCTTGCTCCTCCTTATAACCTCCTCAAGGGTCATAGGTGGAGGTAAATCCTGATCCTCGTCATCAGCAAAATCTATAGTCTCAACAACAACAAAATCATGCCAATCAATCATAGCCATCTGCACCCTCTCCTGTTCTATCTCATCTTCAGCTTTTTGTCGAGCCTGCTCCTGTGACCTTTCCCATTCCAACCGATGCAGACATCGCTCTAGGACTGTTGTCATGTCAGCAGCACTCTTCTGCAGCTTATCCTTCAAGCCTTTGGGAGGCATCAGAACTTTTGAATACGCATCCGCAAGTGAAGTGAAAAACATGAACATGCTGTGAGTAGGCTTTAGAAAATGAAATTGGGGATTATTAATCTCCCTGCTAGTTAACCCTGTTAAGAAAGACTTCCCATTTCTGGCCACAAATTGTGCTGTAAGCTTAATAATATCCAGTTCTTCACCTGTGATCCCTTCAGGGAGTCTTACAGTATATTGCTCTGCCTCAGGTGGCTCAAGAACCTTTCTGACAGGTCTAAACTGAGCTGATGGATCAGGTTTAGCAGTTGCCTCAGCACCATCAGCGGTAGGAGGAGCAGGGACTGTTTCATTGTCATCTGGCTGAGTAGGCTGCTCTCCAGAAGCCTGATTCTGTGCGCGAGCATCAGCCAAACGGTGTTGATAATAGGCATGGTAAGGATCAGAGGCATTCAAGAAGTTAAATTTTGCATTGCCAGCGTTATTTAGAACAATTCTCTTCTCAAATTCCGGACCATTTTTCGCAACAAACTGCGAAGTCTTATCAACAATACTCCTAATATCTGGAGGAGGGTAAATGATACCAATAGTTCTCGTATGTGTAGCAACAGATGTTGAAACCTTGTTGGCTTTATTGTTGTCCTCTTCATTCTCATCCATGGTATCATCCTCTGGTTCCTCTACCACCTGAGCTGGAGGTGTTGGTCCCAGATTCCCATCCAACGGGGGCGCCGGAAGGGGCAATATTGTTGTGGTGCCAAACATTTCTATTCCTGCAAGTTGCAGCGAATTTCATTTTAAAAAAAAACAATTCATTTGTGGCACATAGCATTGAGAACGAATGATTGAAGGAGAAAAAAGGAAGCTTATTTATATCTTCATAATTTTTCCCTCGGGTAAGCCACGTGAAAATGGAACTTCAACAGCGCTTTAAATATATCAGATAACTGAAAAGATCTCAACAAATTTACAGATATGAACACACAATCTCATTTCTCATGGAAAAATGGAACTTCAGCAGCTAATGTCAGCTCTTTAAATACATCACATAACTGAAAAGATCTCAACAAATTACAGATATGAACACAAAATCTCACTCTTCTCATGAAAATTGAACTTCAACAGCTAATCTCAGCTCATTAAATACATCACATGACAGGCGAACAGAGAAGCTTATCAGCAATTTTCTGGTTTATGACAACAACTAGACGAGGAAGACGGAACTTACCTGAAGACGAGCAGCAACAGGCGTCAACCGGCGGCAGAACTCTCTCTGAATCTCGGACTCTCAGTGAATTTTGAGATTAGAAGACCTAAATGGAAATTTGGAACCCTAGAATTTGATCGATTGTTCTTATTGTTATTAGAACATTCTTATATTTGTGCATTTATTAAATGGGAACAAATTGTTTAGTATTATTTAATTGGATAACTTCTTCTTTTTAAAAATAAAATAAAATAATGATTAGTTTTCTTGTAAACAATTGTTTTTATTGACGATTTTTTATTTGTAAATTATAATTTAAAGTTAAATTTACTTTCATTTTATAAAGCGTGAATTTGAATTGTTTGAATTTATGAAGATTAAAGCGGATATTACAGTATTTTGCGAAAATTATTTTACCTCTTATCTATTAATTGTAACTAATTGTAAGTTGTATTTTTCAGTTTGACAAATGCAATAGTAAGCAAAACTGAGAAAAAGAATGTCGGGTCTGACAGTGTCAAACATTAATTCAGAAATTATGAAAGTGATAATTGTGTGAAAACAAAGATAAATTGCACCAACCAATTTGCCTTAGAGGAAAATAAAAAGGCGGAAAGAATGAACAATGTCACGCTTGACGAAATTCACAAAATAATTCAAAATTTTGGGAGCGAGAGTTTGTTGTGGAGATAGAGAGAGACCACGTCTTGTAATATATTATGAAGAACTGTGAGAAGATAGCAAAAAACACAACTAGTAAATCAAACTTATTGTACTCATGACGAAAAATGTGAGAATGAAAAAGTAGTCATGGTAAAGGAAATTGAGGATGTCGAACTCAAGTATAAATTACAAATTGAATTCTTGAAATCGCACTTCAAGCATTTTTCTATATTAGATTTGTGTAGTGATACACAATTTCATCCTTATGAATTTAAGTGGATCTGCAAAAAGAAAAAACAAAAGCAAGGTAAGTAACATTTGGCATGGTCATGTACATATCGTCTCCTATGATTTTATGAGAACAAAAGTAAACCTCATTATGTTGTTCAAGGGAAAATGATAAAGTCCCCCGCATTGTGTTATAACATTAAATCAAACGTTTGTTGAGAAGCAACCCATCAATCTTTAAAATATGTTATGCATTTTATTTATTTAATAATATCTTTTAGTATAAAATTTATCTACTAAATGTGAGAAGAATTTTTTTTTTTGGAAAGGACATAATTGAAATATTGCCAGACCAATAAGATGCAGATGTCACAATTATGACTTGTAGTTTGCAAACGCGTACATTAAGTAAAATCACATATATCATAATTACAATGGGAGATTTGTAATTGCGATATACAAGAGACTTATACTCGTTCAACTTACTCTTCCATAAATTTAAATTTTATTTGAAGCCTCTCTTCCTTTTCTCTCAAAAATTTAAATTGTCTTCAATTTTTTTTCCAAAAATTCTAATTGTTTTTTTTTTTTCCAACACATTTTCTCACCTATTGAAGAATCAAAACATATACACTCAAGAATTCAAATATGAAAGCTTCAACTCTTGCTCTTATCTCTTGAATGAGTGATCTCTTTCTAAAAAATCTTTACATAACCGAAAAGAAAGCGAAAAAAAGAAGAAGACAAGTTCGTGTAAAATTATGAATATCCATTGAATATTTTTTTTCGATATAGGTATAAGATCAAATGGAGACAACCAAATAACATGCCTTTGTAAAAAAAAAATTTACATGTTAAATAGCAATATCCAAATAAAATACGTGTGAATACAAATTCAAGAGTATATTGACCCATGGGTCCAACTTTTGGGTCAAAAATTATGTTTACTACCCAAACAAAGTTTGGGCCCAACTTTTTTAGAATCCATTGAAGGCCTATTAGGGTTTGATGAGTATATAGCAGTATCCTTTACCTTCTCTGCGATCTCTGTACATTGAAGGAGACGAACAAACATGGTGCACGTCTCTTTTTATCGCAACTGTGAGTATTTTTTTCTCCTTTATGTCTAATCTCTCATTGTGTATCTCTTTGATTATACGCAAAATAGTGATTTTTTGGGGGGAATTTAGTAGGAATATGGATGTATGCAGCATTTAAGATCAATTTATGTCGCTAATAGTCTGGTTTTATTGTAAAGTTTTAGTTTTTTAGCTAATTGCACCATTGTTTAGATTTGGGTAGCTGGTAATTGTACTGGTTTGTATAAGTTTATTTGTTTCATTAATGGAGAACCTTGAAGGTTATAACTGTATGATCAGTTGGTTTGGAATGTAAATTTCAATTGTGTTGCTCGGATTTGAAATTGGGTCACTTTTCATTTTTCGTTTTTTTAATGCGATTGAGGACTTTTATGTTACCATTGGGCTAAGAGTGAGGTTATGGAGCCTCTGTGTTTTGAGAGACTCCTTATTTACCTTAAAGTTAAATTATGTGCTTCATTCGTCCCAATTTATGTGACATGGTTTGGACTGGACATGAAGATTATGAAAAAGTTGGAAGACTTTTGAAATTTGTGTTCTAAAATGAACCGTAGATGTTTGATGTGACTAAAAATCATTTTATTAAGTGTAAGTGTAAAGGTGAATTTTTAAGTTGAGTTGAATTTAACTTCAGTAAGGGGGCATTTTTTTTTTGGTATGGACTGAAAAGGGAAGTATGTCTCATGAATTGTAATGGAGGGAGTAGCATTTTTCGGGTTGTTTAGTTGACGACATCTGATGTGTGATTTAGTCATTAGTTGATTGATTGATGACGTCTGTTAGACGCACTGACCTAACATTAATTGGTCTTTATGTCTAATAGTCTGTATTTTTCAACTTTGCTGTGATATGCTTAGCTCAAAATTCAGGCTGTGTATAGTATATTCACATGGTAATTAAGTCTATCTTACATAATTGTGATATGTAATTCAGATGGGAAGACCTTTAAGAAGCCACGAAGGCCCTACGAGAAGGAGCGATTGGATGCAGAATTGAAGCTTGTAGGAGAGTATGGACTAAGGTGCAAGAGGGAGCTTTGGAGAGTTCAGTATGCTTTGAGCCGTATCAGGAATGCTGCTAGAATGCTTCTGACATTGGATGAGAAGGATCCACGTCGTATTTTTGAAGGTGAAGCTCTCTTGAGGAGGATGAACAGGTATGGATTGTTGGATGAGAGCCAAAACAAGCTTGATTATGTCTTGGCACTCACCGTGGAGAACTTTCTTGAGCGTCGTCTCCAAACACTTGTCTTCAAGACTGGCATGGCTAAGTCAATTCATCATGCCAGAGTGCTCATCAGGCAAAGGCATATCAGGTACAAATAGTTGCTTTATTGGCAAATGGAAATAAATAATTTCAGTCTTGCTTGTTTTTGTTGTTTATCAATTTTTCCCACTGCTGTGCATATATCTCTGCTGGATTTGTGATGAACATAATTTACCAATATAGCATTTTTTTGTTCAACCACTTCTTATTTTTCAAAATCTTCCTGAATTATTGGCGTTGATTTTACACCAAATGTTTAGACGATCCTATAAATGCTACAAAGATCCATCAACAATTAAAGTCAAGTTTTTTATCTGGCATTGTCTAGTAGATCAAAGTTCCATGTTGTGAAGATTGTTTCATTTCATCAATCAAAATTTTCTTTTTTCGTCAATCAATATTAGCCGGGAAAAGCCCCCAAGGCCTAGCTCAAGTGGCAAAAGGTGGAGGATTTGTGGCTTAGGTCGCAGGTTCAAACCCCACACCATGCAAAGCGAAGCCCGGTATTTAAGTGGAGAAGGGTAGAGGGGCGGGCCCATTATCCACCGAGTTTAGAAGGCTGTGATTGGTCCAAAAGGGCGGGTCACAGACGGATTTCTCGGTTATCAAAAAAAAAAAAAAACTAGCCGGGAAAGGAAAACTTTATTTTTATTCCGGAGTTATTTTCAAACGCACTTTATACTACGATTGCCATTTCCGTGCAAATAGGATTTTATTAAATGTAGTGAGTTTATGACAACATACTAGACATGGCATGAAAATAATTTCTGCTGCATGATTATTCATTTCTCTTAATTATTTATCAGAAGAAAGAAGTCTGCTGCATATAGCACTAGTTTTGTTTTACACCTAGTAGAGTCACATATATACAGAATCCCCAGGGTAGTAATGTACCTACTTTTTATTTGGTGCCCGGGAATTCGGATCTCTTAGTTCTGATTCACAATATCTTTGCATTGCAGAGTTGGTAGGCAGGTGGTGAATGTTGCTTCTTTTATGGTGAGAGTGGACTCCCAGAAGCACATTGACTTCTCTCTCACTAGTCCGTTTGGTGGTGGCCGTCCTGGAAGAGTGAAGCGAAAGAACCAAAAGTCTGCTGCCAAGAAGGCTGCTGGTGGTGATGGTGATGAAGAGGATGAAGAATGATCAACTATCTTAGTGTTTGTTCTATTTGGCTTGTAGTACTGGCCTACCTTATTTTTCTGCTATTTGTGGTTTACCTTCATGTAGTAGTAAAGAAATATTAAACAGGAGTTTCTAATCTTGGATTTTGCAATGTTTTAAGAGTTTTGACTAAATCTCCCCTTTCCATATGATTCTTTTGAGAATTTTACCCTCATAAGGGGTCGTTATACATCTATTAGTACGTAGAGATTAGTTATGAGTGAATCTTGAAGCAAAATAGGAAAGATGGAATCTGAGAGGAGATGGAGATGGAGATGGAGAAAGTCTTGAAGCTTCAACTCTTCATCTCCATTGCCATGCATCGGAGCTCTGGTCATCACCATTGATGAACTTACCAAGGTTTCGACTAGCAAGGATCTTGTTTGTGAGGGCAAACAACTCTAAAATTGAGATGTGGAAGGTAAGATGGACGATCTTTATGTGCTACAACTTATTCTTGATGTGAAACTCGAGATTGATTTACTCTCTCCCTTTTTTAGAGGATCCATCAGTGTTGCATTTGTACATTCCATTAGGGGATGTAGACTATAGTATTTGTTATTCTTAAGCACAATATTATTTAAAATAATTCATATGCTATAATTGGAAATGTCAAAGTGAATTATGCATACTTGACTTCAAAATTAAAAAATCTAATATAAGTATAATGTAACCAATAAAGAAATTAGTCAAAAATAATATTTACTTAGGTTGGACTTTTTCATCAATCATATTATAGTTGCATGCATTACGTGATTAAAAAGTACAGTACTAAAAAAAGAAGTAAAGAAAGCGCGCACACAAAAAAAAATCACAACAATGTTGGGAAAAAGGCTTAAATTGAAATTAGAATAATAAAATTTGCATATTTTTAAAACGCTTTGATCTTTAAAAGATGTTACTTAAATATAAGTTTAATGGTGATCAAGTTATAGAATGCTTTTCTTTTCTAACATGTTCTATTATAATTATAATTATAGTATATAGGGTAAATTTTAATTGAATTTTAACTAATGATAATAAAATTATGATAAAAAAAGAATTATATTTCTATCACACAATTCAAATAAGAAAATTTTAAATTATTACCTACTTCGTATACGAAAAGGCATAGTAAAATTTTCATTTGATTTTAATTTCCTAAATATTATAAAAATAATTAATAACTATTTTGTTTAGTGTGAAATTTCATTTTAACTGGATTAAAAAAATAACAATATTTCATCAAGACCTTTCTTATTCTTAAAAGAAGTTCAATGAAGATCAAATTACAAAATAGTTTTTCTTTCTAACATGTTCTATTACAACTATATTTTATTACATATGGAAAATCTTAATTAGAATTTATAGCTCTAATAATAAAATAAGGATCAAAAGGAAATATAATCCTATTAGACAATCCAAAAAAGGAATTTTAAATAAAATAAATTTTAAAGCCCTAAATATTAAGATCATACCTATTTTCATATAAGGAAAGATACTCAATAAGAATTTTTTATTTAATTTCAAAGTCTTGACTCATATATAAGTAATTGACTAATTACTTTGTCTCCAAATTAGGAAAAATAATTAGATCATATTATCTGTTAAACAAAAAAATATTTGAAAGTATTTTAATGGAAGAAAATGTTTTATTAGAAGTCCCTAAGAAAATTATATTTTATATTTTCTTGTAAAGAAAATTGGATATGTGACAATTAGTTTAGGTCCATTTATTTTAGTTGTTGTGTTTTTATATTATAAATAGTTAGTCTAAATTAGTTGTTTTTATACAAAATGAAGATATAATTACTTACTTACTCCCTTGGTCTCATTTTATGTTTAATAGTTTATTAAATGCATAAACATTAAGGTTATGTGTAGTAAATTCTAAAACTTGCAACGATTTTAGTTTGATTGATCAATAAAAAATAAACTCAAAATGAGAAACTTTATCTATAAAATTTCCTTTTAAGAAAGATTTTTTTGGAACTTATCATATCAAATACACAAGTTTAATACGTAATATTTTTATATTTGATATATTAATACAGCTCATCAAGTTTGGGACTGATATTTATAGTAGTATTTTGATGTTATTATTAAATATTGTTATACATAAGTCATAACTTATCATTATTATTTAGTATAAGAGCTCTATTTTATGGTAAAATGATTATTTAATTTAACTGAATATTTGACTCATATAAGGCTGTGATGAATGGGCTCAACAATTGGAAATATGGATATCCATATTTGTCCATATAAGTTAAACGACTTGATTTTTAAAATAAATATGGATTGAATTTACCGACTTTATTTATACGTATATTTTGACATTTAATGGAGGTCCTATGCTTTTGAGGGATGGTTTAACCTTTAAGAGATTTAATCGGTTTGAAAAATATAAAGAACTTGTATTACTTTTGATTTGTATTTACGTAATATTAGTATGTCATGAGTTTAGATGCAGTAAGATGGTTAATAAGCGTTTATATAGGCGATCCCAACTTTTTTGGGACTAAAGGCATAATAGTAGTTATTGAATTAGTTTAGAGAATCCAACACGAGTAGGACAATATTTTTTTTGGAGAATCCACAATCTTAACACATGTACACATTGTTCTAACTCCGAGTAATAGAATGGGAGACCTACACTCGACAATTACTATTTTGCTTGATGACTTTCTTTCTTATTGATTTTAGGTTCATACTCTACTCTCTAATTCGAAAAGATTGTATACCCATGTTTCCTTAGTAGGAGCTTCCACTTCTCTTAGTCAAAGTATGGACTTGGGCTCCAATTCGGAACTTTGAATCAATCAATTGAATGGAACAATGAGATGCCCCAAAAAAGTGCCATAAGAGAGAAGCCTCTAAAGAAAAAAAAAGTGACATAATAGGTCAAAATTTGTTCTCACTCCTTGTCGGAGCGGCATACCAAAAAAAAAAGTCCTTCCTCAAATTCGAACCGATGACTTTCTTAACCTATTTCTAAAGGGTGAACTGATCAACTTGCATGTGTTAAGCATACAATTGACGTAGCATGAATATACCTTCTTTATCACTTTTCGACTAGCTATAAACACTCCCCCTTCCCTTCCCTTACTTAGATGGAGAAATAAGTAAGTATACAGTCCACCATTTTTGGAGAGTTAAATCAGCTTTCACTATATATGTATCACAATAAAATCAATAAAGCTCAAACAACAACATATCAAGTGAAATTTGGAGAGGATAGAGTGTATGCAGACCTTACCACTAGCTCGTGAATCTTGAAGGTAGAAAGGTTGTTTCTGCATGACCTTCAGCTCGATTACAACAATATAAAGCTCAAAATAACACAAATTTAAACTGAAAGTAGAAAGGTATTCTAAAGGTATCAATAATGTCTCAATTTGTAGCCTGTCAACAAGAATAAATGTATTTGGTACATAAAACAAGATCTGAAATGAACATCACTACAAAACCTTATTTTTCTTCCTCAACAATGTCAAGAAAAATAAGGATCACAGCAGAACCAAAATCTATCACTGTATTGCTCCCA
>JAJOOH010004502.1:0-17202 GCA_029582605.1 Solanum gracilifrons
TCACACCATGAAGCTGATAGGCGTGGAAAGATTTATGATCTTATAAATTCTTCATTTCTCTTCAATTTGAATGACCAGGCATGAGAAACGACTTGCCGTTCATACCTTGTTAAGTTAGTCCTTAGGGTAGGGCCTCAACTGTGGTCTGATGCAAATCACTTGTCTTGTGTGCATGTAGTGTGTGCTTGATGCTTATCGGAAAGGTGACAAGTTGAAGTTCGCAAACCATTCTCCTGATCCAAATTGCTACCCCAAGGTAATTGCTGAAATTTGCGTAGGCACTCTCTAGATTGATTTGCCTATGGTAGATTCAATAATGCTCAATTAACTCTGTGACAGGTTATTATGGCTGGTGGAGATCACAAAGTTGGTATATTTGCCAAACAAAGAATTTGTGCAGGAGAGGAACTCTTCTATGATTATTGTTATGCGCCAGATACACCACATGTCTGGGCAAGGAAGCCTGACGCACCCACTACAAGAAAGTAAGCTTGCAACAAATGTTGTATTAAGTTACATAAGACATTTGTCTTACATTTGGCATAAATGTCTCAAATTTCAATGTCGGAAATTTTCTGACATCTAAGTAAATGTCGGTAAAATAGTTACGACATTTCAACTTCACCTTTATAAAAAAAATTAAAAATTTACGACATTTATTTATGACATTTGTGAAATGTCACATTAAAATTTCCAAAATATAGGTTTATGTCGCTAAACGTATAATGACATTTCTTTATGACTTTTATCAAATTTCAGCATTATATGTTTTTAGCTTATTTTTTGCGACATCTTTATAAGTGTTTGGAATTTTTTTGAATTATTATTGACACTAATGCAAATGTTTTTAATACATCCTGCAAATATCAGCAATGGTTTCTTTTAACTTTACATAAAATCATAAGCATCTAAATTCAAATAATATACCATTATACCTACAAATTCGTTAACAATAGACGACATAAACATGGATCATATATTGAAAAACAAAAGTTATCTTCAACTAATTCCAACAATAGAAATCTTTTATCTCGGAAATCTGTAATCTTGGCAATAAAACAATGTCATTGGTTTCTTTTAACTTTATATGAAATCATAACCATCTAAATTAAAATAATATACCTACAAATTTCATTAACCGTAGAAAACATAAATGGGGATTATATATGAAAAAATAGGAGTTCTTTTTAACATTCTAGGGAAATCTAACTAATTTTTTTTCCCCAAGGCCTAGCTTGAGTGGCAAAAGGTGGAGGATTTGTGGCTTACCCACACCATGCAAAGCGAAGCCAGTATTTAAGTGGAGAAGGGTGGAGGGGCGGACCCATTATCCGCTGAGTTTAGAAGGTTGTGATTGGTCCAAAGGGGGGGGTCACTGGGAGATTGCTCGGTTATCAAAAAAAAAAATCTAACTAATTTTGGAACAAAAAGAGATGTTCTTCTTCCACTCTTTCTGCACCTACTTCTGTGGTTCCTCTCCAATTTAATTGTGTTAGTTAATTTGATAGCCTCTTGTATGTGATTGTAAGTGACTGATGTCGCAACCCTTGTTATAAAATGAAAAGCAAATTAATTAGGAAGTAATTAAAAGTTAACAGGAATCCTCATAGTTACTTACACGAACATTTTCATTTAGCGAATATTATTAGAAGTACAACTTTCTTAAAATTGTCGCTTTTGTTATACAATTGAGGTGACCAATATTGGTCAATGAAGTCGAAAACAAAAAAAATCAGGTGATTTCTTCTCATCCGTCCTAGCCTTGGCGGATAGAGTTATCTGGTACCTGTTGTTGGTAGGAGATGGCAGGTTTCCTATGGAATTAGTCAAGGTGCGTAGAAGCTAGCCTGGACACCACAAATATATATCTAAAAAGAAGCACTCAATTATGTATTGTCCGTTAAAGAGGCTCACAAATAAACTACAAAATCTTATAAACATTGAATATGATCATGGGTTATTGACTCAGTAATTTAAAGTCGTAATTGCATTCCTTTCGATTTATGATATACTAACATATATAACCTACTTTGTACCTGTTAGCGTGGCTAGATCCCACAATGGTACTTATATGTACTTGAGTAATCATCCACTCATGAGCTAGCTTTTGGGTTGACTTAGGCCCATGTCCCATATCCTTACATGGTTTTAGTGTCAGGTTCATCCCCGTTTAGACTCTCGGTCCATGCCCTAGTTGGGTTTAGGCGTGAAAGGGGTGTTAGTGTGGCTACATCCCACTTTGGTTGGGGAATGGTATGATGAACTGCTTATATGCACTTGAGCAATCATCCCTTCATGAGCTAGCTTTTAAGGTTGGGTTAGGCTCAGGTGTCATATTTTTAATATCCACATAAAAAGAAAATAAGAGTGGTTGAATGAGAAAAATAATTTGAATTTTCTTAAAATCAAGCAACTATATATTAAACGGTGTTTGATGCATAAATGTTTTTCTTTCTAATTATTATTTTTTGGTTATTTCTATTTTCTACCTATTAGTTTTATGAGCAAGCAACTCAGTGTTGTAGGCAAATTTAGCCCTTCCATAATGAGATCATCGGTATTTAATATCTTCGTTACAGAATGCAATCTTTAAAATTTAAAGAAATAATATTAGATCTTAACCCATAATTTTAAAGATACGATGTATTAATGCTAAGAATTTTAAAAATTGAACCATCAAATTAAAATTATGGATTTGAATCTCTTGGCATGATGTGTAAAATGGAATAATCATAATAAATGGAAAAAAAGACTTAACACACTAATTCAATTTTAGAATTTGATCTTCGATATTCGGTATGCCGGTCATTATTAAGGATGGCCTAATAATTGGGAAATCAAGAGCTCAAAGTTTAAACCAGAATTTTTTAACAGCATGAAAAAAATATTCATTGAAGTAGATACTGCACTTGTCTAATGTAAATGGAAATTGGCACAAAAATGTTCATTCACACATCATATGGTTCAATTTTTCATTTTGACTCTTTGAGCCTCTTATCTCAACCTTCCAATATTCATTTTCTATTTGTTTTATTTCCTTTCTTGATTTCTTACCGAAACTTGGTTAATAAGATCTTGAGAAAATTATTTTATCTATTTAGAGACTAATCACATAGATTCGGAGGGAGACAAACTACTCAAATATTCTTTACTAATTGAAATTACATATTACAAGCTACTATAATTTGTGGCAAATATCGTTGTAAATAATTATTATTGTTCTGGACCAAAATAAATACATATTGTTATGGTAAAAGTATCATGCTATGTTCTCAAGTAAGGTGAACAATAAAACAATAGATTAAAAAAAGTTTCAAATAGTGCTGTATATAATTTGTTGACTTCTGTTACTTTGTAGCACAAGAAAAGAAGTTAGATGAATGAATTTTCCATTTCATATTGGTTATTGGTCCACCTATTTCTTGCCTTTTATATTTGTTTTTCCTTCTTCGTTTCATTCACACGTTTTTCCTCTCAAGTTTAAAACGTTGAAAGATACAACATATAAAAAACTTGAAGAATTAACTCAAGTGAAATTAGTCTATGAATCAAATCGATCATAGATGCTTCTAGTGCATTGTATCATAAAAAGAACATAAATATCATATGTGAACAACTAAATATCTGCATCTTTTTTCCTTGATTGGTTGTTATTAGCATTATTATTTAATACCATAACTAGGGAATCAGAAATATAGTGAAACCAACCTTTGTACTTTTTTTCTAGGAAATAAATACGTTCATTTAGAACCTAAATTCACTGATAGTAGTGTGCAACTGGTGCACTTAAGTCTAAAACAGTCACCACACCCTATGGAGTAAGCATCTGGAAGTCCATCAGAGCTCACTGGGAAGACTTTTCAAGAAATTTTGGTATCTCTTCTGGAAATGGTAGGAGAACTGCCTTCTGGTCTGACCTCTGGATTGAGCAGGAACCTTTAAGAATAGCTTTCCTGATATTTACAGTATTACCTCTAGGCCAAAGGCTACTATCAGTGAAGTTAGGATCTAAATGGTTGGATCATCACTCTCAGAGGAGGACCCAATGACTGGGAAATGGAGGTAAACAATATTTCTGCAAACTATAGAAAGGAGGAGGGATATCTCTGAAGTTGAAGACACCATGATTCGGTAGGGCAGGGGTAAGAAGATATACACTGTCAGGGGAGCATATGCTTATTTTGGAAATGAGGAAGCAGATTTGGAGGGCCAAAGTTCCTTTGAAGGTCAACTGTTTTTCTTGGCTAATAGCTAGAAAGGCTTGTCTCACTCGTGAGAAACTTCAGAGATGAGCTCTAGATGCTTCTTATGCAAAGCCACCGATGAGAACAACAGCTATCTCTTCATCCACCGTGGTTATACCTCACAATTTTTGCAGCTTTTTCTCATTCTAGAAACCTTAAATGGGTGATGCCTGGGAACACTTTTGAGCTTCTGATTCCTTGAGACCAAGCAGGGAGCAATGTTAGGCAAAAGATATGGTGGAGAGCTATTCCTACTTGTATTTGGTTGACCATTTGGATGGTAAGTAATAACAGATGTTTTTAAGATAAGAGCAATTCTATCCAGTAAGTTGAGAAGAATTGCATTTTTGGTCCAAAGGGTTTTGTATAGAGGAGGCCAACTCCATACTAGACTTTCTAGAAGCCTTGTGAAATGTACATAGGCTTTCTACTTTTGTTTTACCGTGGCCAACACACCATTAATGCAGATGAATAGATGTTACCATTATAATAAAAAAGAACCAAAGATTCAAGAGCTTACCATCACCTCTGAAAACTAAACTGATTGGCCTCTAATAATCCTTGAGCAAGTGTAGGGTAGATCTAAAACATGTAGTCTTCCAAAAACTTTAAATCTAAACTTAGGTAGGTTGAGTACCCAACAATCCTGTTGCAACTACACGATGCTTTGAAGGAATTATGACAACTTCTTTCAAAATCAGACTTTGGAAGATAAAAGGAGGGTAATAGTAGGATATCTAAGCAAAATTGGAGAATTTGTTTGCTACAACTTCTTCTGCAACCATGCTTATGTTTTCTTTGGAACTCCAAGCCTCATCAAGTTAATGTTCTTTTATTCAAAAGATTGAAAGAGTAATGACTATTTTGTGTTCTTATTTATTCTTATTACTTGCATGTATAACAATTTTTATAGTATTAAATTTAGTTTGAAGGAGGTCAATGAGTATAATTTTCTTAAAAGTTATATAAATAATATTAAGAATATATTCTAAAATAATTGAAGAAAATATTAATTCTTGAAAATGATGAATGTTAAACTTATTTAACTAGCCAACATATGAATTGCATTTTGTTCCTATGGTTCGTTTGGTAGGATGCATTAGTAAAATAGTTGTATGCATTAACTTTGGTGTATTACTAATACCTTGTTTGGTACACTTTTTCAACCTGCATTAGCTATACATTATACACTCTATTTGGTATTATGCTATGTATAATTGATGCATGAAAAACCATGGTATTAGCAATGCAAGAGGTTTCCATGCATGCATTAGCATTTTTAAAGATACAATTGCCCCTCTAAACCTTTTCCACCGT
Source organism: Solanum gracilifrons (assembly GCA_029582605.1). NCBI lineage: Eukaryota > Viridiplantae > Streptophyta > Magnoliopsida > Solanales > Solanaceae > Solanum > Solanum gracilifrons. The sequence continues at coordinate 5,562 of JAJOOH010004502.1, forward strand.
ATTTGTGGAGGGTATTTTTCTGAACAATTTTTTCAAAAGAAATTATGCAATGCATGTTATTTTTAGTACACCAAATCAAACACCGCATAAAAAACAGTCTCATCATAATTAATGCAAGCATAATTAATACCAACATTACTAATACATACACCCTACCAAGCTACCCCAAAGTGTGTTGCTTTTTGTTATAGACATGGGTGTTCCTAAATTCTTGAATATGATGAATATTAAACTTATTTAACGGAGCTCCTATGGAAGGGTAAAAATAAAAAGTATTCTAATATTGAAAGAACCGTAAAGATCATGCATGAGAAGACGAGTAATGCGCTCCCTAAACAAAGATAACTGAAAAGCAAGAACTAAGCTCAAATATGCCCTCAAAAGGTAGTCCAGAAAGATGAAAGCATCTAATCTATTTTACCTTGTGCGCACCCAAAGGGTAGCAGCTGCGGTTTCCCTTGTCATCAAAAAAAAAAAAATCTATTTCAAATTGTTCATTCTACTTGCCTATCTGTTGCAGATGCCTTCTGAGTAAGTAGATCAAATTTTAAAAGTGATGATCATTAACGAAATAGCGGATTTGACCAAATTGATAATGTTTTACAGAGAACAATAAAAACCAAATGAGAAGTGAAAATATATTGAAGTGCCAACTCAACATTATACACTTTTATAAAGTGACACAAAAAATCTCAAAAGGCCATACATAAATACTAGTACATGTTAAAAGATAGTATAGGAGGAGTCTTTAAATGAGGATAATAATGTTGTTCAACTGATAATCTTCAAGAAACATTAAAGTAAAAGAAAAAAACACAACGATTTCAACCGCATTTAAATTAGAAATTCAGATGAGTGAACAAAACAGAACTAAATAGAGGTAAGCACTTGCCCAAAAATGTAGTACTCTGAGGATTATCCATTGTTGTGTCTATGTCACTTACTGATTCTCTATGACCAGGTAAGATCTGCATATCTGCTAATGGAGCGCGACTCTGAACTTTGAGAAATTGATCGCTGTGCTGGAAAGGGATATAAAGTAAGTCGAAAAGGAAACTCCCTGTACGCTTTCTGTGTTGCTTTAGATTCCAATCAACAAAAACTATCTTCTGATAAAGTCGAATCTATCGGCAGCAAGATAAAACAGAGCTCCTGCTTCTCTTTTTAAGAGATTCCAAAGAAAACAATCACCGGCGAAAACAGTCCAGTTGACATCACTGCCACTGAGGGTTGAGATGCTAGGGTTTTTGTGTTTTTGAGAGAAGAATGCTAGAGTACTCTCTTTTTCCCTTTTTCTAAGAGAACTGTAGATGGTCTGATATTTTTTACTTTCCATTAGTAAAACTTTAAAGTTATAAATGTAAGAAAATTTCCTCTATTTGTTTGTAGATGTCACTTAATGCCGACTAATATTGTGACATTTGCATTAAAAGTCCCAATAACTTAGATATTTTTAATCAAATGTCATTAATTTTATGACATTTAATATACATGTCAATAATTAAATGTCGTTGTAGGCCTACTTTCTGGTAGTGTCTAGGCTAATTGTAATTCCTTACATTAATTTGCAGGTTCTTCTTGGAAGATCTGATGTGTCTGGCTGGGGTGCTTTCTTGTAGGTAATCTCTAAGAACAGTGTTAAGCTTTTTCTTTCTGTCTTTATATCCTTGTTATTTTTGGGCTCATGTTTAGCATTACTAACAGAATGGTGATGGAAAGCTTGAGATCCTTGGGGAGCATACTGGTGAAATAATGTCACACCATGAAGCTGATAAGCCTGGAATAATTTATGGATCGTGAAAGTTCTTTGTTTCTCTTCAATTTAAAGGATCAGGCATGAGAAGCAACTTGCCCTTCATACCTTGTTAAGTTACTCCATAGGGTAGGGCCTCAGCTGTAGTCTTACGTGAATCACTTGTCTTGTGTACATGTAGTTTATACAATGATGCTTATTGGTGGAAGAGTGACAAGTTGAAGATCGCAAACCAGTCCCTGATCCAAGTTGCTACCCCAAGGTAATTGCTGAAATTTTCGTAGGCATTCCCAGGATTGGTTTGTCTATGGTAGATTCAATAATGCTCAATTAACTCTTTGACAGGTTATTATGGCGGCTGGTGTCACAGAGTTGATATATTTGCCAAAGAAAGAATTTGTGCAGGAGAGGAACTCCTCTATAATTACCATTATCAGCCCAGATACAATGTCTGCCTGGGATAGATGAGGAGCTCTTCTATGATTATCATTATCATCTCTTTCTAAGAAAGAGTTTACTATTACTTCAAGGGCTTTGCTTTTTTATTGGCTCATTCTTTTTTCCAACAACATATTATCTACATTGACCACCTGATTGACCTTGTGATCCATTCTTTTTAGGGACTTTTATTGTTGTTATGAGCAAACCACATGGTTCAAACTCCGACAAATGGACAAAAGACAAGGCAATGATTCTAATCCATATCTTACATGATGATGCGAGGAAGTATGTATTTAATGGTTCTACCCTTAATGGCCCACGTTGGAGGGAAGTTATAGATGAGTTTTGGATGAACTCTGCAAGTAAGAAACATATGACAAACACCCAATTAAGTTCAACTGCAACAGATTAAGGATAGAAACAAAAAGAAAAGTTGAGGACATCCTTCAAGGTTGCTCAGGATATGGTTGGGATCCTGAAAATAACTGAGGTACTCGTCATCTGAGATTTGGGCGGATCATGTATTGGTAAGTTATCTAGAGGTGTGAAAGCATGTATGTTCTATTTTTGCACATTGAGCTAACATTTTGTTTTCAATATTTTACGGAAAAAGAGAAAAAACATAAACATTACCATGCTTGTTTTCACACAACAATCAAATGAAGCAACTGGAGTGGGTAAAGAACCTCTATCTTGTGATGAGTACTCTGATGGTATTTGGCATACGCATGTCAGAAGTAGTGGTACTGGGACAGGAAAGTGGACTATGAGTGATCAATCTATGGCAATTGATGATGGCTCATCTACATGTCGAAAAAAGGTCGTGCTACAGCTATTGACAGCATACATGAATCTTTTAGGGAACATTCGAAGTGGAAGAAAGACAAGGTGGAAGCAAAATAATTTTTTGACATGGATATCTACTTTGAGCAAGTCGTCATTTACCCAATTGCAATATATCATGAAATTTTTTTGTATTGATGATGAGCAATTTTCTTTGGTTGTGACTCACTTGCGTGACCGCGGCTTTTGCAAGATGTTTGTCCATATGGCCAGAAAATGATAAATTCAGTGGGTTGAGAACCTCAGACAAATTTGAGAAAATAGTAGTTCTAATTGGTTATGTTGTACTCTATTGCGAAGAAATGCCAACTTTATACGTGTGTAATGATTATCTATGTGTAACAATTCTCTATGGAAAATTTACTTGGTGTAGGATCCTCAGTAATATCTTCATTTGTATCATGATATTTCTTTTATTCATGTTTCATTATTTGTGCATGTCGTTAGGTTATCTGGTCCAGTACTATTAGTATTGACATTGCATTCTTTTAATTTTCGCAGGTTGCTTATGTCTCCATGGAAATAATATGAGCCTATCCAGTAGTGGCACTGAGTCAGACACGACATTGAGGATTACATCGTATGCATTGTAGTTTCTGATCAGTGTGAATAGATCGCCAAGAACATAGGTCGTTATCTTGCACACAGCAACATACATCCAGGATTGGTATGACTTGGGTTGTTGATCTTCTTTGGGGATATCACGTGTATATATGAATCTACAGGTTTCTAACTTGAAACATTTTGTCGGCTTATCCGCATGATAAAACCAAACAGTTTGTTGCCAATCGACCATCCAACAATGCATGTTCCAGTTTCGGATAATAGCCGCTTTTGTCTTACACTAGTTTCAGATGCATGTTCCACATGATAAAACAAAACAACTCATCGCTGGTAAGTGAATGTTTGAGACAATTAATTGACACGTTAGAATAGTCGCTAAAGCATTTAGTCAACTGGTACCAACATTTCTATGTCCGGTATACATTTAAAGATTTGACATAGTAGTTGTTTTTGGCTTTACTTTAAGCTATCAATTCAGCATTTACTGTTAATACTTGAGAAGTCTTTAAATTTCAATGTTGTAAGATCATAAATGGAGAGTGCAATATTTTCTATTAGTTTCTTTATACTGTTGACTAATTGAAAAGCTGATTATATCCATCTGTTTGTCTTGCTTCAATAGTTCTATGTTCGTGTTTGGTATGATTATGTTGGGTGCAGTTGATGAGACATATGTAAAGGGGAGGTCCAAAGAAAGAAGCAGCAGGCATGTCTTAACCACCCCAAAGGATTAACTTTGCAAAATGTCCCTTGTGCATGTGATTTTGATATGCGGTTTACGTTTATTGCAGCTGCTTGGGAAGGTATCAATCCTAATGTTTTTCAATCACATTGCACAAAAATGAATGCCTATAATACTACTGTAGGCATTCATTTTTGTGCAATGTGATTGAAAAACATTTGGATCATGGAAAAGTAATTTAGAATATTACAGCAAGGCATGAACAATCATGATGTAGACACACAAATTAGGATTGTAATTGCTTGTTGTGTTACATAATTTATTGGCGGGAACATTAAAGCAGTGGTGAGAATTTTTCAGAGTATGAACATGATATAGTTGTTGATAGCACTGACGAACAATTTACAAGGATTAACAGTGTTTTTTTTTGTCTTAGAGGGAAATGCATGTTTGATGAGAAAAAAAGTATATTTTAAATAAATTTTTAACAAAGTATCACGATACACAACTCCAGTTTCAGCTTTAAAAATTTCATATAAAATAAAAAACATTTGATTTTCATAACTAAGCTCTTATTGAGTTGCCTAAATTTGGGTGGAAATCATCTCTTATCGCAAATAAAGGCTATGGCATGAATTTCTCGCTGATAATATCTGCTGCAAAAACATGTTTCTTACTGTCATGTGATAGATGACGGCAATGATTTTTTTTAAAAAAAATTTGCACTCGATATACCAAATTATAAATACATTACGTTTGTGCACTTTTCAAGTTCTATTATCTAGCCATGGTTTGCTAATTACGTTTGCACCTTATTTTATCCTCCAGTTATTGATAATATAATATAGTTTGGTGTAAATGAAGCAGCGGATTATCCTTAATTTAATCAAACTCATGTAAACCTTGTTGAAGTCGGTGCTGGCCTCATGTCTCACCTGTAGCCTAACAACTTCTAGTGTTTATAATTATATTGCCGAGTGTTTTTCTGTGTTTGAAGCGTCATGTTGAATTTCGTGTACGCAATCGGGAGTCTTGAACATTATATATAGGGAGTGGTGTCAAAATGAACGGATTGAGCTAAATTTGAAAATGTCAAAAGTGATTGAGTTGATAAATGGATGGGACATTGATCTTCTTCAACGTTATATGAGGTAATGCAGGTTAAGCTGAAATGAGCTAAAAATTAGGTCAGATCTACTCAATTTTTACTAAATTTTAAATACAAAATATTTTTTTTATAATTTATTTAAGTACTTAATAAAATATTTTTCCTTATATTATGATTATAAAAAAATATTATTTAAAATATTTAGACAAAATTACTCGAGTCCATCTAAGAATATGTATAAGAATTGGGTGAGTCATAATTTTATTTTATTTTTCATAATTTTATGGCACCCCTTAATTATAGGTTTACCTAACTGTTGTTGTACAGAAAATCGGCGCCGTTCCCATTTGAAACATTGAAGAGAAATAATTGCTCCTTTTTTTTTTTAATTAAGTCCCATTAAACTAAAGTGTGTCCCACCACCACGTGAAAAGGAAACCCCACTAGAACTTACTCCTATAAAAGTGAGCCAATAATATTAGGCAGCACTAGTACGATTGAAGTGCAGATTTCAATTAGGGTGTCAAAAATTGAGTACTAATTAAAATTATGACATCTTCATACTCAAAGTCACCATACAGATAAAGTTTAAAAAATAACAAGAGAGTGAAAAATAAGAAATTGGTAATCAATATTCTGTTCATTTTACAACAGCTTATGACAATGTTAGTAATTTTCGGCGTGCGTTATAAGAAAATCAAAATATAAAAAAATAGCAACTTAAGGAATCTCAGCAAATTAAACGGTGGAAGAAAAGTAATTTTTTTATGAGAAAATTTTAGAAATAACAAACATAATAGACATAATAAGACCGAATAGTTATAGTTTGCTATGGAGAATGCAGTTTGTATATTTCTATCCGTTTACAATTATTACTCATTCTGTCCCTAATTACTTGTCTACTTTTGAATTAACACACCTATTAAGAAAATAATTATTGACATCGTAAGTTTACCATTTTGCTCTTATTAATTATGAAGCGGATGAATTAAAAACTTAAGATTTTAAAAAAATTATATCTTTTTCAAAGTAATTAATTGAGGGTATAATATGTAAAAAAATTGTCGATTTGTCAAAATTGACAAGTAATTTGAGACAACTAAAAGAAGGAGAAGTGAACAAGTAATTAGAAACAAGAATATTATACATTCTACAAAACTAGTTATTTATAGATTTTTGTTATTTTTAAACTTGGAGATTAGTCGATTTTAGCATCCACTAATTGGCCTGGCCTCAAATAAAACGTTACTCCTAACCACCAATATAGGACTAGGAGTAATAAAGTTGGTTTAGCAGTTGGCAGACAGTGGATAGAGATGCACAAAAATTGGCATCTTCTTTGTCGTCGTCTCTCATAAATCTCACTCACTATTTCTATTTCTTGACCTTTTGCCTTTTGCTCTTTTCTTCTTTTCCTTTTATACATGCGACAATATTTGTTTTATCAAGACTAGTGTTTTTCATTCAATAGCTTGACAACTCCCATGCTGTCGTGTTTCTCGGAGAAGCACAGTATGTGGGGCAGACACAGCACAGGAGGAGGAGGCGCAAATGGTTACTTCATTTTGGTACTGTGTCACTTAGCTGTTCACTGCTTACTCATCATTTGTTCAACTGCTTGTTCTAATGGGAATTGCCAGGTTCCTCTCTTTTTCTTGATTTCTTGATATATACCTTATGCTACAAGGAATTGTTGGGGATAAATACTCATTTTCTTGAATATTTGCGGTCTGTATACGCAATTCTTGTATGAATTCTTGAACCCCATTTGCAGATCCGTGCAATTTTCAATTTTCATTTGTGGGTTTCAGCTGAAATTTCATGAATATTACAGCTTCTTGATTCATGTGCTTCGGCTACGGACTGTGGGCCTTCTTTATACTGTGGTAATTGCCCTGAATTGGGAAAGGATCAGCCCTTTTGCATCAGAGGGCAAGCTATAGAATCCACTTCCATTGTAAGCTTCTTGCTCCTTCTTTCTAACTTTCTTTACTCTCCTCTGCAATTTCTGTTTTCTAAGCTGAGGTTTTATCAGAAACAACTTCTCTATCTCATAATGAGGTTAGGGTAAGGTTTGCAAACACTCTACCCTCTTCGAACCTCACTTGTGGTATTACACTGGGTATGCTATTGTTGTTGTATTTGAGTAAGGATGATGTAAAATGCTTTTGTTCTCTTTTTGGACTTGGCAATGAGCAGATCAGTGGATTGCCCTTCAACAAATACTCGTGGCTGGTGACCCATAATGCCTTTTCAATGGTAAATGCACCATTATTGACAGGCCCTCAGAGAATTACATTCTATAATCAAGAAGACACTGTCACAAACCAATTGAGAGTATGTGGCTTCTTATATTTGTGATTTACCTTCATCTCTTCGTCATTCTGTTCAAGGACATGAGTTTTTATGCTGTTTACACAATTTCTGTTTAATTTATGTATCTTCTTAGAATGGAGTGAGGGGATTGATGCTGGATATGTATGATTTCGAGAACGATATATGGCTCTGTCACTCATTTCGTGGCCAATGTTACAACTTCACTGCCTTTGTAATGTTATACAATCCCTCTCTTCTTTTGATGTGAGATTGCTTTTGAATAGCTATTCTGATGTTAATACGTAAAATGTGCTTTCTAGCAACCGGCAATTAACACTTTGAAAGAGGTGGAGGCATTTTTGAGCGCAAATCCTACAGAAATAGTCACCATCATAATTGAGGATTATGTGCATTCCCCAAAGGGTTTAACAAGGGTATTTGCTGATGCTGGGTTGGGCAAGTATTGGTTTCCTGTTTCTAAGATGCCGAGAAAGGGTGATGATTGGCCCACCGTAAATGATATGGTTAAAAAAAATTATCGTTTGTTGGTTTTTACTTCTGACTCTTCCAAGGAAGCTGCTGAAGGAATTGCTTATCAGTGGAGATACATGGTTGAAAATGAGCGTAAGTACTAAATCAGTGTGCTCCTTTTTGGTGATTCTGGTTTGTGGATTGATTCTTTAGCAATCATATGTGGTAATAATGTTTCAGCTGGAGACCCTGGAGTGGTGCCTGGCTCATGCTCCAGTCGTAAGGAATCAAAGGCACTTAATTCCAGAAGTGCCTCTCTGTTTCTAATGAATTACTTTCCCACAGTTGCCCTACAAGATGGAGCCTGCAAAGAGCATTCAACTCAATTTGTTGATACGGTTGGTGCCTGTTACAAAGCAGCAGGCAACATGATGCCCAATTATGTGGCAGTAAACTTTTACATGGTATTAAAATATTTACTGCTTACTGATGCTTATGCAAAATTACTAAATATTTTCCAACATTGACTGATGAAAAACAAAATCCTGCAGAGAAGTGATGGGGGAGGAGTTTTTGATGTTTTAGATCAAATGAACGGTCAGACACTATGTGGTTGCCCGACTGTCACGGCATGCCAGGTTTTCCCATCTTTTCTCAAATATTCGATATTTGGATAACTGCTTTAGTTGTAAACATGTGTCTATGTGCCAAAGGTTCACTCTATGAAGAGAGATAGGAGGAAGAACCATGATTGAATTTCTTTAAGTTGAGTCTGAGTTTGAATTATGTGGTCCGTAGGTGACACATTTTTTTTCAATACGGCAGTAGAAAAAGTAACATAAGTCTGTCCAAAAAAAAAGAAGTTAAAGTCCACAATTAGAAATAGCTTTTGAAGAAAGCTTGTAGATGAGAAATAGCATGCTACTTATATGATTTATCAGATCACAGGAGCTTGAAACATCGATTGCAGCTTCTTTTTCTGTGAATTTAAACAAATTTGATGTATTATTCATGATAGAAGTGGTGAGGCTAGCCCATGATAGTTAACATCCTCGCATGAATAGATAAAAATATAACTTAGCAATCAGCAGGAGAGTTGACTGGCAGTCTTGCACCATCTTTGCCTAAATATGGTCAAAAAGTTCTGATATAGGATGCTCCTTCCTAGTCTCCTTTGTAACCTATGTCTCAAAATAAAAATGTGCAATATGATGACAACCCTGGAAGATCTGATCTTAAACATGACTTTGATGAATGACATGATCTTTTGATACTAATCTTAGATAAAATTTGGAAGATTTGTGCTGGAAGGACATTGGCATGACTGAACCCACAAAATTCCTTAACATTGACCTGATTACATAGCTTCATTAGCTGTTATTATGATAAACTGTTTTTGCCTTCATGGATAATATATTGCAAACATTCTGAGGGATCTATTATATGTAGATTTAAGCTTGAAGAGTTTTGTTGGTCAAACAATTCTTCAGAAATATAGGGTCATCACTGAGATTCTCAGCAGCAGCCTTTAAGAAGTACATATCTCAATATAAAAACCAACCACATACTTGACAGTTTGTTCTCAGATGACTTATCTGATCATGTCTCATTACCATTCTGTTGGTTCCAACTGAAATGTCTTAGCTTGGCTTAACTTTGTTATTAAGAGAAAAGTTGAAATAATGAGTTGTTTATGATGTATTGGAGGCATGCATACATGAGGCCATAGTTTCACTTTTCCTTTTCAGAATACAGAATCAAGAAAAGCTGGATTAAGATGAGTGAAAATAGGCCCCTGTGTAATATTTTTGAAGCATACCATTTTTTTTTTTTATTTTTATAACCGAGAAATCCGCGTGTGACCCGCCGCCCTTTGGACTAATCATAGCCTTCTAAAGTAAAGGTTGACTTTCAATTTGGGAAGGAGGGAATAGTTTACATTTGAGTAATAGACTGTTCTGGAAGATTTACTTGAAGTTGAGGGAAAAGAAAACATGGTTGTACTGGAGTTTTTTTGTATTGACTAGGATGCAGCCTCAAAGTTGTAACAAAAATAACATTTTAGAACTTGTGCTTAGATGGACTTCCTTTTTTTGCAGGCGGGGGTACATTTTGGAGTTTGTAAGAATACTACTGCAGCGAATGCAGCTCCAACAGCAACCAATACTGCTGGAATGTTTTCAGGGTCCGTGCAATTAACAGGCCATGCTTCAGCAATCCATTTTTCCAGTACCGTATACCTATTTTCATTGTCTTCTGTAATGATGTTGTTTCTATTATGAGAAGAAAAAGAGAGAGTTCCACGCAAAAGTTTACATGAGTTTCATCCACGGATGCTCGATATCTACTATATTTTCCTGTGTAGAATTATGGAGTCGGAATAGGTACAGTATACACTAGAATCCCACTTCGGCATGTCAGAGATGATGAACATTCAGCTTGACATTTTCCTAGTAAAAAAGAACTTGTCATTTTATAGGTGATTTTGATATAGAAGTAGGCAAGGGATTGTAGAAGAGTATCAACATGTAACGGGTAATTTTATCACATCCCATGTCATTTTCTAGCTGCCAGTTTTTTCCCCTTGGTATGATGACAATGGTAGTCTTATTCTTCAAGTGAATTTTGGTTAATATCCAGTATGAAAATGTTATGTTCCTCATGTTGCTACCTAGAGTGTTAAAATGCTTCAGCTTTTATATAATCAATGGATATAAGTAAAACTTTTTATGAATTAGTGAACTCTTCTCTGACACCTCATTTATTATCTTCTCTTCAGCTTCTTTTTTTTTCCAGGTCAATTCATAAAGTACTAATTGCGTGTAATAAATGATGTTGTCAATCATGCAATCTTTTTCTTCTCTCCAAAGTTTCTGCCATTGGTTCAATGTTGGTCACCACCATCACAATTATTTAGTGTAACCATTCTCTAGGTCTGAAAATTAAACTAGAATTTAATGTAGTCACATTTTAGACCACTTTAATACTACAATATATAAGTTTTCTATCATGTGATGATACTTCTTCAGTGCGACGAAATCTCTATGAATTGGAATGAACACTGCAGAAATTCTTAGGATTTTAGATTCCAAATGAATCATCTGACAAGGAGAAATGGAATTTTAATAATTACTAGCAGATCGGAACTTTTCAGAAGCCCTGCAGCAGGCAATGTCCAAATAAATACAAAGGAGAAGCAGAAAAGCAATCTGTACAAAGCATTATCGGTCAATGAAACAATTGACAAGCTGTACACAAGATATAATGCAATAACAATTCAGGTGGATGGCCCTTCAAAGACAAAGGTCACACAGGAACTTAAAGGCTCCTCAAAAGACAGCAATATTAGGCAGCATTCCTTTAGGTTCTATTTGTAGAGCTGGGCTAATAGTGAGTAGGCCAACAAAGCAGTCCACGGTAACCCTCATGCCCCATGCATTGATAGACTCTAGTTTGCGACACT
>JAJOOH010004503.1:0-29761 GCA_029582605.1 Solanum gracilifrons
GTAGCAAGTAACAACTAAAAACATTGCAAATAACAGAATACGAATTAAGAGATAGGGATTCTTGGGATATTATAGGAATATGGGATAAACTAGACAATTGAGTATATGCTATTGATAGAAAATAATTGAATATTTGTAACTAGGCTAGACAATAGTGAAGGTAAATTCTCTCTCGAGCAACTTACCCCGAATCGATAGTTTCTCTCGAACACCGAGTTGTCGCTTTAAGCACAGCCTTCACCTTAGCCCATTCACTCTCTAAAGCTGAATGTGTGTGAGAGGGATTAGGGTTCACTCTCTTGAGCTGAACCTCATGTCTACCCAATACCACCGGCCATCGATTTAGTAGTCTTGGTTTTCGAACATCTCTCTCGAGCAAGTCGAAAACACAAAGGTGAAATCGTATTTGCAACTACAATTTCATTAAGTTCCACCACAACTACTAAATAAAATCACATCAAAACAATAAATAAACCATCAACAAGCAAGACCCAACAGATAATCTAACCCATATTCACATAATCATACCCAAAGAATTGCGGTTTTAGCTAGACATGCTAAAGAGATAGAAATCGATACCAAAAGGTTTTACCATCCAATGGGTATGGAGAATTAAGTTTTTAAACAAGTCAAGGTTGAAGAATCTTAAAGATCCACACCCTATTTCTTAGAGTTGAAACCCTTCAAGAACAATGTCTCCCAAAACTTAGAGCTAAAAGCTGGAAAATGTAAAAAATGTCTAATATCCGTCTAAAATTTCCCCTAAGAATAAAAATTGAACTAGTATTTATAGATTTCAGAAAGTGTGTTGCGAAGGATCCACTCGGCGCAGTTAGTCGGAATCGCCGATCCACTCGATGATCCGCCCTTCAGTCAAGTCTATTGCCTTTTCGCTTTGGCCTTCAGCACTCACTTTGGGAGATAGGATACTGCTTCGCAGAACTGCTCGACGACGCGTCGACTACTCCATTTCATTGCCAACTCAATATTTTCCTTCAGGGCTCAGTAGACTGGAACAAAATGCGATCTCCAATCCCATCGGCGACTCGCCAACTGGGCTCAGTGATCCTCAGGCCTTCATTTCTTTGCTCTTTTCAACCGCCTTAATCCTTTTTGCCAAGTAGTGTCCATTCTTTGCCTCAAACTCCAAATACCTGAAACTTAAGTCTTTTCATCAGATATTGAGACAAAATATGGATTTGAGGACACTAATTCTATCAAAATATATCCCCAAATGAGTCCAAATCGTGGAATCATCAATGGGCATTGCTGCAGTAATACCTTAAATCTCGGCCACATCTATGGATAGTCTCACCCCCTACTTGCTTGAACATTAGGAGGTTGTCCCTAAGATTCAACCATTTCAATAGAGGGTGGTCTATTTGGTACCCATAGTTACCATTTATACTCATATTTCCAGTTTCAATACATAAACAAGCAAAACAAAACTAAAAATAAAGTAAGTTGAACTATAACTAACAAGAACAAAATCCAACTTAACTAAAATTTCTCAAGTAACACCACTCCTCGACAGCGGCTTCATCCAATACTAAGCATCAGCGATCGTTCAATAGTAATATAACCCAACTAATGAGTTGGGGTCGAGTCCAAAAGGAGTGGTTCGTACTCAAGAATCAATAGAAAAGCATAAATATGCTCAAGTCAATCATAGCTAAAAATATTTACGAAGAAAAACATGGTTTAAATTATAGGTGACACAAGTGGCAAATATAAGGGGGTTTATTTGTATTATTAACTAAAATATCAAATAACACGAAAATACGAATATGGAGACGGGATTCTTAGGATGTGATAGGATTATGGGCTAAGGTAAACAATCAGGTAATTGCATTTAATAGTAAACAGCTGCAAATCAGTGAATAAGCTAGACTTTAGTGGGGATAAATTTTCTCTCGAACAATTTATCCCAAATCAAATTATTTCTCTCGAACACCAATAAGCGGCAATGAAACACAACCTTCGCTTTAGTCCATTCACTCTCTTGAGCTGAATATGTGGAAAAAGGTTTAGGATTCACTCTCTCGAGCTGAACCCATATCAACCCAATACCTACAGACCATCAATTCCGTAATTTTGGTTTTAAAACCTCTCTCTCGAGCAAGCCAAAAACACGAAGTTAAGATAGTATTTGCAACTACAACGCATTAAATTCAACCAAAATTACTTAACGAAATCACTTTTAAAAAACAAATAAACTATCAATTAACAATACCCAACAGTTAAATCAACCCATGATGACATAATCACACCCCCAAGAATTGGGGTTTTAGCTAGACATAGTAAAAAGATAGAAATCGATACCGAAATGTGTTTCCATCAACTGGGTACGATTATTATTGTCTTTTCAAACGTCTAAGATGAAGAATCTTCAATACCCACTTCCAATTTCTTAGAAATGGAAATCTTTAAATCTTCAAAGCTAAGGAAAAATAGCTCTCAAACTCTGTTCTAAATTCTAAACTTTAAAAATTGAATAATACTATAATATGAGATGCTAAGCTAAAAATTTAAACAAGTATTTATAGTTGCCAAAAAGTATAAAGCGAAGGACCAGTCGGTGCAGTAAGTTGGGATTGCTGATCCACTCAATGATCCACCATTTGGTCATTTGTTTCACTTTTTTTACTTTTGCCTTCGGCATCCTTGAGGTCCTGTAACTTTGGGCGATAAGGCACTGCATTGCGAAACTATTCGATGACTCACCGATTGCTCATTTCTATCGCCGACTTGATTTTCTCCTTCAGGGCTTGGCACACTTGAACATTAGTTGAGACCAAGGCCATTCAGCGACTCGCCCAATGGTTTAGGCAATCCTAAGGCCTTCTTTTCTTCGTTCTTTCAATTTCCTTGTTCGTTTTTACTTAATAGTGTCCATGCTTTGTCCCTAAGTCCAAATACCTGAAATTCAAGGATTTACATCAGTTATTGAGACAAAATATGCATTCGAGGACACTAAATCTATTAAAATTAAGCCCTAAATGAGTCCAAATCATGGACTCATCAGTAACCTTCGTTTTGGGCCACTAATCAGAAGCCAGAAGTTAGGAGAATTGGCGAAGTTGCGCCAGATTGGGTCCATGGCAGATTACCAAGAAAAGTTTGAGCAGATAGTTTCTCGGGCTGGTACACTCACACAATTGCAAAAGATTGAACTTTATATTAGTGGTCTTCTGGATTATATAGCAATTGAGGTTGAGTTGCATAATCCTCTAGATTTGGCTATAGCGATGAGTTTATCTCGGCTTTATGAGCGCAAGGGATAACCTTTTAGTTCACAACTGTTAGATGGCCGCAGATCCAAAACAACAGACTTCTCACCTCCACAACGCACCAAATTTGTAAGGAAATTGACTAGATCTGAGATGGATGAAAGGAGACTTCAACTGTGATGAAGTCTTCACTCGGGGCCATCAGTGCAAGAAATTATTCTGGATTGATTCCATGTATGAAAAGGAATAATCTCTAAAGTAGGAGACAAATCCTAATATAGATCAACCTGAAATTTCATTGCAAGCCATCATTGGTGTCACAACTCCACAAAATATGTGGTTACAAGGCCAAGTATTAGGGAATCCAGTGGTGTCATTAGTCAATTCTGGAAGTACTCATAGCTTTGTGAACTCTAAAATTGTGTCATAGTTCAATCTTCAAGATGAAAGGCGAGAAGGGCTACGAGTAGTGGTGGCAACTGGAGAACGGGTCAGAAGTCCGGGACAATGCGAAGGAGTTAAATGTGGTTTGGTAATTATTCTTTCCATATTGATTTATATGTCCTCAATCTAAGTGGATTTGATGTGGTTGTATGTGTGAATTGGCTGAACACCATAGGACCCATACATTGGGACTTTACATATATGTGGATGTCATTCTTCAAAAAATGGAAAACAAGTGGTGTTACAAGGTGTTAAGTCTCCTAATCCAACTCAAAGAGTAACCACTCATGTTATGCTGTCTAACAAAGATAATCAGGAGGAATTGCAAATCATTTTGAAAGATTTTGCTTGCCTCTTTCATGAAACTGCAGGGCTCCTTGCTAAACGTGATTGTGACCACAAAATTGTTCTAGAACCATGGACACAACCTGTTATGGTTCGACCATATAGATATCCACATAATCAAAAGGATGAAATTTAATAACAATGTTCAGAGATGTTGAAGCAAGGAATAATCTGGCCAAGTCAGTCTCCATTCTCTTCCCCGGTGCTTCTTGTTCCTAAATCTGATGGTTCTTGGCGTATGTGCATTGATTATCGTGAGTTGAATGCAAAAACAATCAAAGATAAATTTCCTATTCCAGTAATTGAAGAATTGTTGGAGGAATTATGTAGAGCTAAATATTTTTTAAAATTAGACTTACGCCAAGTTTATTAGCAAGTTCAGAAGAAAGAGGATGATGTGGAGAAAACTAGTTTTCGTACTTACAATGGACATTTTTGAGTTTTTTGTTATGCCCTTAGGCTTAACCAACACTCCATCTACCTTTCAATCATTAATGAATGACGTATTTCAGCTTCACTTGAGAATATTTATTTTTGTGTTTTTTGATGATATTCTTGTGTATAGTCGCACTTGGGTCGAACATATGTATCATATGCGACTTGTCTTCAAGTTACTCTCTGATAATCATCTTTTATTGAGGCAATCAAAGTGTTCATTTTCCCAAACTGAAATTTCTTATTTAGGCCACCTCATCACTGCTGATGGAGTTTCTGCTAATTATAGCAAAATTTCAGCCATGACTAAATGGTCCAAACCTACAACTCTTAAAGAGTTGTGAGGTTTCCTAGGCCTCACAGGATATTATCGTAAGTTTGTGGAAAATTATGGATCCATAAATGAACCATTAACAGCCATGCTCCACAAGAATTCATCTATATGGACTAATCAATCAATACAAGCTTTCGAAAAACTCAAGGTTTCTATGAAAACTACTCATGTATTGGCATTTCCATATTTTTCTCAACCTTTTGTTATTAAATGTGATGCTTCAGATCTGGGTATTGGGGCTATGTTATTGCAGAATAAACAACCCATTGCCTTTTTTAGCAGAGTATTGGCAAGAAAACACCAGGCACTACCCACTTATGAAAAAGAATTAATAGGTCTAGTGAAAGCTATTTGGCATTGGCGCTCTTATTTACCGGTGCAACACTTCATAGTTTGTACTGATCACAATAGTTTGAAGTTTTTATTGGAACAAAAGGCACTAACTCCTCCGCAACAACATTGGTTGGCCAAGATTCTGGGTTACTCATTTTCGGTGGAATACAAGGCTGGTGGTTTAAACAGTATCACTGATGCCTTATCTAGATGAGATAATCATGAAGCTATGCTTCTTGCCATTTCCATGCCTCAATTGAGCCTTTTTGATGACATAAGAAATGAACAACAAAACTCTCCTGATGTCCAACAGTTAATAATTGTTGTCCATGATGGTACTGAATCAAATCAGTGGACTGTCAAGAATGGGTTGCTTCTGTATAAACACCGAACATTCATGGCATCAAACTCTCCTTCCATTGAGACAGTCATGACTGCCTTGTATAACCAAGGACATGAGGGGTACCAAAAATCACTTTTTCTGGATTGCAAGGGATTTCCATTGGATAGGTATGAATCATCATATTCGTGACTTTGTTCGTGCTTAAGGTGTTTTCCAACGAAATAAAACAGAAACTTTGCAACCTGATGGTCTTCTTCAGCCCTTATCAGTTCTAGAACAAATATGGTCAAATATTTCATTGGATTTTGTGGAAGGCTTACCTACTTCACGTGGTAAAAATGTAATCTTAGTGGTCGTAGATTATTTCTCTAAATATTTCCACTTATTGTCAACTGATCATCCATACTCTACAGTAAGTATTGCCCGACACTTCTTTGACAATATTTTCAAATTACATGGCATACCAGTAAGCATGGTTAGTGATCGGGATGTAACTTTCACAAGTTCTTTTTGGAGAGAACTCTTCCGCCTGAGTGGTACCAACTTGTGTTTTAGTTTAGCGTATCACCCTCAATCTGATGGCCAAACTAAAGTTGTCAACCGAACTGTGGAGATCTACTTTAGGTGTTTTACCAGCGCACATCCTACCAAATGGATGGACTGGTTGTCCTGGGCAAAATATTGATAAAACATCAGTTTTCATTCTACCTTGAAAATGACAACCTTTGAAGTGGTGTATGGGCGTCCTCCGCCACGTCTTTTGCCTTATTCCCATGGAATTTCCAAATTGGATGCAGTGGATATAGTGTTACGTACTCGGGATCAAATTATGCAGTCCTTAAGACATAATTTATTACATGCTGAATAGAGAATGAAGTCTACTTTTGATTCCAAATATTGACATGTTGAGTTTCAGGTGGGGGATAGAGTTCTATTGAAGTTACAACCATATAAAGAGCTTTTTGTGGGTACTCGTCGTCCCCAGAAATTTTTGTCCAAGTTGTATGGTCCTTACAAAATTGAGCAGCGTATTGGGCTTGTGGCTTATAAGTTAGAGTTTCCACCAGGTACAAAACTTCATCCGGTTTTTCATGTCTCTAAATTAAAGCTTTTTCATAAAGAAGACTTTTTTGCAGCTGCTACTCTTCATTCAAGTTTGCTAGAAGTTCCCTCACCCCATCCTATAATTGTGCTTGGACATCGGGTTGTTCGTAATGTACCAGAAGTCTTGATACATTGGCAGCATGCTTCTCCAGCTGAGGTAGCATGGGAAACTATTTCTTCTATACACCAACGCTTTCCACACTTCCCGCTTGAGGACAAGCATGATTTGAAAGGGGGGAGTAATGTTAGCACCCCTTTAGTCTACCAACTACACATGGGATATTTAAGGAAACTAGAAAGTAGATTACTTTAGCTTATAAGTTATTTAGTTGTTCACACTAGATTACTACAACTTTTAAGTATTTATGTTTTCACTTTCTATGTAGCAGTTGTTGCAGTAAGGAGGTTATTCCTCCATTTTCTCATTTAGTTGTAGTAGGCAGTAGGCAGTTATTTTCCTTGTTTTCAGTGTTGTATTGAATGTATTTGAATTCAGTGACATGTTATGCAGAAATTACTTAGTCTTTTATTACTTCAAACTCAAGAGATTGCAGGTTCTCTCTTAACGAACCATCACCATACGTCGTAGTAAGAAAACATTCGATTGCACACTACGACTCCCCATAACCAGATCCATATCAGGGGACCATAACACCAATGTTTATATAGTAATAACTATTTTAAAGAAAACTTCTTGACAATGTAAATCACATAAGTAACATTGATAAATATAGTCATTCTTTTGTCTTGAGCATCAAAAAGGAAAATCAAGAGAATTCTCTAAATTTTCAAAAAAGATATTCAGAAGCATATATCTATATCACAAGAGTAATTGTTAACAAAAACAAATGAATTTAGACTACACCATGTTAACTTCATATAAATGAACATTATATACTAATATGTATATTAAGCAAAAAAATAATTATTATTTTTATCAAAATTATTTTTCTCAAGTACTCGAGGTTATAGAATATACCCTCTTAGGATCGAATGATTTACTTCATCAGAATAGTGGTACCTCATATTACGCTAAACTTCGAACTCACTAAATGATAATAAATCACACAAGAGTTTTAAAATGCAAGAAGAAGAAGAGTAGAAGATTAAAAAAATTGTGGTTGAAAAATGAGAGAAAGCCCCTCTATTTATATTCTACAAAGGGTTGTATGAACAAGTATTTTTGGTCTCTAATATGAAAAGTCATGACCTTTTCAAGATGTCACAATCCTTTGGAAAAGTCACAACTTATTGAAAAAATCACATGGCTTTGGAAAAGTCACAACTCATCGAAAGATCACAACCCTTTGGAAAAAGTCACAACTTATCGGAAAAGTCGCAACTCATCTAAAAAGTCACAACTTATTGAAAAATTCACAACTCTTTCGAAAAGTCACAACTCATCGAAAAATCACAACCTTTTGAAAAAAGTCACACCTTATCGAAAAAGTCACAACTCATCGAAAAAGTCACAACCTAAGTAAGGGATATTTTAGTAATTTAACATTCAAGTTAGGAGTTCATGCTTTTAAAAGCATGAACTCCCTAACCTGAATGTTAAATTACTATAATACCCCCAACTTAACACACCCATTTTAGTAAATATGTTGTATTTTTATATCATATTTATTTATTTGTTTTATATCATATTAAAAGCTGACACCTTTTAATATTGATGGGTAGTGACTTTTCCAAAGGGTTGTAACTTTTTGATAGAGTTGTGACTTTTTCGATGAGTTATGACATTTCCAAAAAGCTATAACTTTTATGAAGGATTGTCACTTATCTGATAAGGCACAATAAGCACCTTTTCATACTATCCATTGTTGTCTATAAATATGGGGGTTTTCTCACACTTTGAATTTTGTACGTTTTCTATTCTTCTTCTTAACACAAGGCAGATTGTGATAGTAGTTCAATTATGCAATTACAATATTTTATGTGGCTAAATTAAATAGATCAACAAAAATTGATGCAACAAGGAGAATAGAATAACTCAACTTCAAACGAAAAGACTATCTAGATAACTAATATGTACTCATTTTCATAGCCATAAATATATATCTATGTTGATTATTGGACTTGAATCATAAGTTCATAAGTGCATATTTTCAAGAAGGTAAACACGTCTCATGTTTTGAAAAGTATTTCAAGCAATGTAAGAAGCCCATTCTTTGTAATGGGTGAATTGAGCACAAAGTTATGTAAATTATTTTGGGAGTAGTATCAAGCACCGATTTGGGTCAGAGTCTTTTATTATTTGGAAGTCCCACAAAACTACGTAGCCAGAGTAGGATAGGATAGCATTGATTCTTCATGCGACTCTAACTGCCTCTAAGAAGGCCAATTAGATGGATTCATAGTCACGCTATCATCTTATACCCCTGGCAAGGTATAAGATGGACCTTTGCAACGTGCAGCGGGACGTTGTATCATTGTTAGGCTCATAGTAATGGTTGTCGGGTAGAGAAACTCCCCACAAGTAAAGTATCCTATTTTCATGTTTCTTTCATTGTATATTTATTGTGAAGCTTAAATGGTTTTAACTTCATGTTCATGTATTAATTAAGTTGAGTTTATTTTAGTCATTCTGTTCGGTTATTTGTTTACTCAGTCATATAAGATGCTCGTACATTCCATGTACTGATGTCATTCGACCTGCATCATTTTATGATGCAGATATAGGTGTTCATGATTATCAACAGGCGCTTCGTTGAGATCATTCTACACTTCAATTAGCTTTGATGAGCCTCTTTGTATTCGAGAGGACTTCATAATTACATTACAGTTAGTAGTTATGAGGTGTTGTGGGTCTTGTCCCAGCATCCTTACTTAATAATAGAGGCTTCATAGATAGACAATTTTTTAGAGTCTTTCAATTGTCAGATGTTTTATTTAAAACTTATGTTTCATACTCAGTATATTCATATAAGTTTTAAGATTCTGATAATTGTTTTTAAACATTTCTTTCAATTTGATGCTTATGTATGCTTGAGTTAGTCTTCCTTTTGTAGTCAGCTAGGATGAGGGTTCACTTGGGGGCCAGCAATGGTTCTCGAGTGCCGGCCACGTCCAGGGTGTAGGCTCGGGCCGTGACACTTATTTAAATTAGTTTGCATGATTTTTTATGGAGATTTGAAAGGGAAAGAACTTAGCCTGAAATTGTAGTATTTTCACATGAATTAGCTCTTCTATAGAATTGATCTAAGGGTGTTAGCATTTAGTTTCGAATATAATTTAGTCTGTTTTTTGTCCACAGCGTATCATAGAAATTGTCTTCAGATCAGTTTAGTTTTGTTTAATGAATATACGACCAGAGTTTAAAATGAGCTACTATTATTCAGTTTGGGAGTTGTCACGACCCAGGGGTATCCCTTAGAAGTGACACGGCGTACAAGACTCTGAAAAGCCTCATACAAGACTCATAGCATTCATAACATTCGATATAAGGAAAATGGTATGGAATTAAAACTCATTTAAAATCCATACAATTAAAACTTTATTTAAAACACAGCGGAAGTCTATTGTCTCACATAGCCATCTAACAATATCTTGAAACAAAAGTAGGGTCACGGCCCTTTACAATAGAAACACTAACAAATGTCTATTACATGAAAGAAATGGAACATCAAGTACTTGTCCTCGATCTATGAGGACATACCACTTAGTCTTGGAAGAATCTCAAATCCAAGCTTTAACTAGGTAGAAAGCAACTCACCCACACTAGTAGTAAAACATGAAGAAATATGGGTTAGAACAATTAATTACTGAGTATGATAGCCATGCGAAAACCATGCTTAAAATGGATATTTTATTTGAAAGTCATGATTTTTTGCCAATTTGTGAAAACTTCATGAAGATAAGTATAAGAGGCATAATATTCAAATATAACCAACATACAATTCATTTCATCACATTAGAGACATAACCAACACAAAAGTCATTACCTTCACATTAAGCCTTCACCTCAAGTAACCCTCAAGCTATACTTTGTGCAATGTATAAATAGCGTCCCATACCACCATCCACACTAAAGTACCACATTAAGATCACAAAAAGTAAACTTACCATTCATCCTTTCCATCATTAGACATTTCTCATATATAAGAGACATAAACATTTCATAAGTCATATCATTACATAAGGACCATCACCTAAGGCACCCTAAGTCATACTTGTGCAATGTGCAAGTGGCATCCCATACTAATACTCACACTAAGTACTCCTTTGAAGTCACCATAGACAAGGCACATTCATACGCAATAAATCATGACAAGGAAGTAACTCATAATACAATCCAAGTATAGCATGCATCATTACATTAGACATTTAAGTCAACATTCCTCATTATCTTCATTAAGGACACATTTATTTATGTCATTGTAAGACATTAGAGAACTCACTATAGCCCTCTCAAAGCCTACCCGTACGATGCATGGATGGCATCCCATAGTACCACCCACACTTCATAGAACCTCTTAAGTAACTAAAGTGCACATCTCACATGATGGGAATAAGCGTTTAGCCGACATAGACCATGAGAGCTAGATCATGGAATCCGGTGTCATATGACCCTACACCGTAAAAAGGTGTTCTACTTGCCTAAGGTAGAACTAAGTGTTTAGCTTAAGTGGATCCACTAGCTATCCTATGTGGGCACATAGTTATGAGATAAGAAATACATTCATTGAGACCCTTACCTAACATTGGGGGAGTTTCCATCTTACCATATACATTCGGTGCTTAGCCTACATTCCCATAGAGTAGTTCATTTTCATTAACATTATTGTACTTGAGAGGGCCACCAACATTAGGCCTACAGACCCAAGGTACATTACACATGAAAGGGCCACCAACATTAGGTCTACCAATTCAAGGTACATTATAGGGATAGCTCATTGACTTTCCAAGAAAGGCCCACCAACATTAGGTCTACTGATCCAAGGTTCATCATTTCACAAAAGAAAGGGATACCAACATTAGGTCAACCGATCCAAGGTTTATCATTCATTCATTAGTTTCTAGACTCATCATGAAGGGCTACCAATATTAGGTCTACCGGTTCAAGACATAGACTTAAAAACTTTATCATTCATTTAGGAAAGGGCTACCAAGTCAAGGTACATCATTCAACCATACTTTCATTCATTCAATAAGAGGATGCCTAAGCCTACCAATTCAAGATACCATAATTACATTACTTTCATCTATACAAGAAAAGGACGCATAAACCTACCAATTCAAGATATACATTACATAGAAGAAACCATTCACATTCTACCATCATCATTCATGAGTGTTAATTGAGAATATGCTTCCATCAAGAACACAATTACATTCGGTACATGATCATAACACTTTCATTGAGATCACACATATATACTTTACATCATAGTCATTCATAGATCCTTCATGAACTCGCCTTTCAAGGCCATGAATCAACATCAACCCATAAATCTAAGTTACTACAATAGATAAGGAAATTGACATGATTCAATAACTAATTCAATATAAACATAAACAATTCAACATACATTTATGATCAATCAAACCCAATTCACATTCAATAACTTTGAATTTTTAGGGTAAACATGGGTCCATGGGAGAATTCTTCAAAATCCATCATAATACAACATTTAAATCAACAATCCATTCATAATTCATCACTTTTTAAACTTTTAAAATGTTTTGGAATTGGACCCATGCATAGATTGAAAACTAGGGTTCTTGGGGAACTTTGGGGATATGAAATCGTCTTTTAAATTGGCTCCTTGAAAGAAACTAAATCAAGGATGAATACCACCATACCCTCTATGGAAGAAATACACGAAAATCCACTTGAAAAACTTGAAAACTTGACTTTGAGAGATTGAATCCTTTACCTCCAATGGAGGTTTCTAGAGAGAGAACTTTTGAGAAGAGAGGTGGGTTTATATTTTGGGTTTTGAAATAATGAATTGGAAAATAAAGTTTAATATTTTTACTACTCTTAAATTTCCATAATTAACCCAAAATAACCGTCCCTCAACTTAACCAATTATAAAAAACAATTTACTAAATAGCCCTTACCTTAGACTAGCCAAACCAGAAAAACCAGCAGTGACTCACGACCACCACCCACGGACCGTGGGTGGGACCACGAGCCGTCCTGTCTGTCTGTGGTCTTGGTTAGAGGCTGCTAATTTTGGGGCCTGACCTACGGAGGCCATCCACGAGGCATGGATGGACCTACGGGGCGTGGTCCCCTTCCTTAGGTCACCAAAGTTTTGGCAACTTTCATTTTCTTTGGGATCTTGGGGGTTAGGCTAAGGTTCCTCCTCAAGGACCCTTAGGGTGGTCCTTGGGGAGTCGTTCCTTGACGTTTAACCCCTAAACCCCTCAACCTAACTCGGGACAACACTTTACAACTCATAACCCAAAACTAAACTCAAAACGAAACTCGTTAAGCTCTAGTTTCACCTACTAGATTTTAGGATCGTTACATTATCCTCCACTTAGGAATATTCGTCCTCGAATGACACTTTAAACACATTAAGGGGTTAATGACTCAAGACTAGCAGTCCATCATGCATGCAACATCATAACCAATGCACAAAACTAGGAGGAAACATCAACTCCATCTCAAACATATTCAATGCAACACAAGAAAGTAGGAACTACATCTACAAACTAATTATGCATCAAAACTTCATCATTTCTCATTATATTGGAGGAATTACCTTCTCCAACTCATATCATGCTCATCACAACATCATTAAGCAATTTCTGCAATTTCTTCATAAAAACACATTAGGAATGTTCAACATTTATCTCATGAAGCATATAGGCAACTCATACTAATGCACATCAACATGAGGAACATAATTCATATAAACTCATTTTGTCATTTAAACATAAATTCACCAAGAACATGCATAACATAAGGAGATCATGGAAACACATAATCACACATGACTCCAAAACATGAAACAAGCTACAAGAAACTCTTGGTCTCAAGCTTGAATAGGAATAGAAGAAAAGATATAAGGATGATGGAACTCTCACAACCTTACTATTCAACATACTATCCCCTACTTGGGAGTAAACCCAACTAAGGCTAATCATGAAAACAACATAGGAACCTCAATACAACATTGACAATCTATAAGGAACTATCACATATCGGTGCCTTCCTTTGGATTAGCTCATTTGTCCTTGTTAGCTTGAAGCATATAGAAACGATTTCTCTTTGGAGCATTGGGATCCGGGCCATAAAGAGAAGCTTGTTTGGCCTCTCTTCCCTTAGTCGTAAGAGTACGAAAATTTCTCACTTGGTGATCATTCTTTCCACAACCATAGCTAGTACCAGCTAGGCACTTCCCATGATGCCTCTTCCCACAAGTGGTGCAAATAAATTTAGAAAATGGAGACCCACTTCCTTTCTCTTGGTTAACCCTAGAAGTACTTGAAGAATCTTGGTTTGGAGCTCTCTTTTTTAACATAGGTTGACCTTTCTCATCGGGCCTAGACCTCTTCAACTCCATATTATTTCTCTTAAGTTTAGACTCCTCAATAGATTGAGCATTAACCATAAGCCTAGAGGTATTCATGTCATTATGAAGTATCATCGTACGACACTCTTCCTCAACTAGGTTAGACACACCCGTCACAAAATGACTCATCTCATCCCTTGAGTTAGACACCAAGGATGGAGCATGCTCAGACAATTGGGTAAATTTCAAGGAGTACTCTTGCACATACATTCTACCTTGCCTTAGGTTGATAAACTCCTCCATTTTAACATCTCTTTTCTCACAGGGGAAAAACCTTCCAAGGAATGCTTCCGTAAACAACTCCCATTTTGTAGTACCCGCTCCTATAGGCCTATTGATTTTGTATTGAGTGAACCAAACTTGGGCAACATCCTTCAATTGGTAAAAGGCAAGTTCCATTTTTTCTATAGAAGTCACCCCCATAGCATTGACTACCTTATATACCTCATCTAAAAACTCTTGGGGATCCTCTCCCACCTTAGAACCTAGAAACACCAGAGGATTCATCCTCACAAAATCCCTCAACCTAGAAGCCATAGTACTCTCATTAGAATTCACTCGAGGCCCCAGATCCCTATTAACTTGGGCCGTCATGGCTTGGGCCTAGGTTAGAAAAGTCGACCCAATTTCTTCATTGGTCATGGCCGGGGGATCCACTGGAACTTGGTTGCCTTGATTGTCTTGAGGAACTTGGCCACCTTGAAAACCTTGGGGCGGAACTCCATCATCTACATTCTCCTCTTCCGTTCTCCTTGGGTTAGCCCTTGTATTCATCTCCTATAAACATAAGGGAAGGGTTAGGAGAAGGACACTTATAGATCTACACTCTATGGTATGACTTAAAGAATAATGAAAGAAGTGTAGTTTTCTAACGTCCTATCGCCTCTCACTTATAGATGTGTCGCGACTCAGACCGATGAACATCACTCTACTAGTCGTGGCTTGTAAGACATCAATCCTAAAAACCATTCCCAAAACCTTATGCTCTGATACCATATTTGTCACAACCCAGCGGTACCCCTTAGATGCGCCACGGCGTACAAGACTCTGAAAAGCCTCATACAAGCCTCATATCATTCATATTATTCGATATAAGGAAAATGGTACGGAATTAAAACTCATTTAAAATCCATACAATCAAAACTTTATTTCAAACACAACGGACGTGTCTCACATGGCCATCTAACAATATCTTGAAACAAAAGTAGGGTCACGACACTTACAATCAAAAGACTAATAAATGTCTATTACATGAAAGAAATGGAACATCAAGTACTTGTCCTCGATCTATGAGGAATACCACTTAGTCTTGGAACAATCTCAAATCCTAGCTTCAACTAGACAGAAAGCTACTCACTTGCCAGAACCTACACTTGTCATAAAACATGAAGAAATATGGGTAATTAAGTACTAAGTATAATAGCCATGCAAAAATCATTCTTAAAACGGACATGTATCTGAAAGTCATGCTTTTATGCCAATTTCTGAAAACTTTATAAACATAAGTATAAGAGGCATAATATTCAAACATAACCAACATACAACTCATTTCATCACATTGGAGACATAATAAGCACGTAAGTCATTACCTTCACATTAAGCCTTCACCTCAAGTAACCCTCAAGCTATACTTTGTGCAATGTATGAATAGTGTCTCATACCACCATCCATACTAAAGTACCACATTAACGTCACCAAAAGTGAACTTACCATTCATCTTTTCCATCATTATATATTTCTCATACATAAGAGACATAAACATTTCATAAGTCATATCATTACATAGGACCATCACCTAAGGCAACCCTAAGTCATACTTGTGCAATGTGCAAGTAGCATCCCATACTACTACTCACACTAAGTACTCCTTTGAAGTCACCATAGACAAGGCACATTCATACTCACTAAATCATGACAAGGAAGTAACTCATAATACAATCCAAGTATAGCATGCATCATTACATTAGACATTTCAGTCAACATTCCTCATTAGCTTCATTAAAAACACATTTATTTATGTCATCATTAGACATTAAAGAACTCACTATAGCCCTCTCAAAGCCTACTCGTGCAATGTATGGATGGCATCCCATAGTACCACCCACACTTCATAGAACCTCTCAAGTAACTAAAGTGCACATCTCACATGATGGGAATAAGCTTTTAACTGACATAGACCATGAGAGCTAGATCATGGAATCCAGTGTCATATGACCCCACACCGTAAAAAGGTGTTCTACTTGCCTAAGGTAGAACTAAGTGTTTAGCTTAACTGGATCCACTAGCTATCCTATGTGGGTACATAGTTATGAGATAATAAAGACATTTATTGAAACCATTTCCTAACATTGGGGGATTTTCCATCTTACCATATCCATTCGGTGCTTAGCCTACATTCCCATAGAGTAATTCATTTTCATTAACATTATTGTACTTGAAGAGGGCCACCAAGATTAGGCCTACCGATCCAAGGTACATTACACATGAAAGGGCCACCAACATTTGGTCTACCAATTCAAGGTACATTATAAGGATAGCACATTGATTTTCTAAGAAAGGCCCACAAACATTAGGTCTACCGATCCAAGGTTCATCATTTCACACAAGAAAGGGCTACCAACATTAGGTCTACCGGTTCAAGACATAGACTAGAATACTTTATCATTCATTTAGGAAAGGGATACTAAGTCAAGGTACATCATTCAACTATACTTCCGTTCATTCAAGAAGAGGATGTCTAAGCCTACCAATTCAAGATACCGTAATCACATTACTTTCCTTTATACAAGAAAAGGATGCATAAGCCTACCAATTCAAGATATACATTACATAGAAGAAACCTTTCACATTCTATCATCATCGTTCATGAGTGTTAATTGATAATATGCTTCCATAAACAACACAATTACATTCTATACATGATCATAACACTTTCATTGAGATCACACATATATACTTCATGTCATAGTTATTCATAGATCCTTCATGAACTCGCCTTTCAAGGCCACGAATCAACATCAACCCATAAATATAAGTTACTACAATATATAAGGAAATTGACATGATTCAATAACTAATTCAATATAAACATAAACAATTCAACATACATTTATGATCAATCAAACCCAATTCACATTCAATCACTTTGAATTTTGGGGGTAAACATGGGTCCATGGGGGAATTCTTCAAAATATAACATAATTCAACATTTAAACCAACAATTTATTCATAATTCATCTCTTTTTAACCTTTAAAAACGTTTTGGAATTGGACTCATGCATAGATTGTAAACTAGGGTTCTTGGGGAACTTTGGGGATATGAAATCATCTTTGAAATTGGCTCCTTGAAAGAAACTAAGTCAAGGATGAATACCACCATACCTTCTATGGAAGAATTCCACGAAAATCCCCATGAAAATTTTGAAAACTTGACCTTGAGAGCTTGAATCCTTCACCTCCAATGGAGGTTTCTAGAGAGAGAACTTTTGAGAAGAGAGGTAGGTTTGTATTTTGGGTTTTGAAATAATGAATTGGAAAATAGAGCTTAATACTTTTAATACTATTAAAATACCATAATTAACCCAAAATAATCATCCCACAACTTAACCAATTATAAAAACAATTTACCAAATAGCCCTTACCATAGCCGAGCCAAACCAGAAAAACCAACTGTGACTCACGACCACCACCCACGGACCTTGGGTGGGACCACGAGCCATCCTGGATGGCCATGTTCTGGTTCAGAGGCTGCTAATTTTGGGGCCTGACCTACGGAGGCCATCCACAGGGCGTGGATGGACCTACGGGGTGTGGTCCCCTTCTGTAGGTCACCAAACTTTTGGTAACTTTCATTTTCTTTAGGGTCTTTCGGGTTAGGCTAAAGGTCCTCCTCAAGGACCCTTAGGGTGGTCCTTGGGGAGTCGTGCCTTGACGTTTAACCCCTAAACCCATCAAACTAGCTCGGGACAACACTTTACAACTCATAACCTAAAACTAAACTCAAGACAAAACTCGTTAAGTTGTTGTTTTACCAACTAGATTTTAGGGTCATTACAGGAGTAGTGTTTAGCACTGAGTTAGACTAGGGTTCGGCATACCCTCAAGTCCCAGAACTATATGGCATTATAGTTTCATAAGTACCCTATGTTGGGCATTAGGTTTAGTGATCACACCACAGTCATACCTTTATACCCTTGCAAGGTATATTGGGTCCTCTCGATGAGGTGTATAATGAGACTCCATATTTAGCTTACGTGGTTTATGTCGGTTCATAGAATCTCCCACAGTATTAGCTTTAGTAAGGTATTGCAGGTCTGTAGCTGTATTTATTCTATGTATTTCAGCATGCTTCTAATTTACTCTTGCATTTTAGTTTTTATGCATTATTATATCTTAGGCCGATGTACTTTCCTTTAAACTTCAAATACCTGAAACTTAAGGGTTTTCATCAGATATTGAGATCAAATAAGCATTTGAGGACACAATTTCTATTAAAACATAGCCCTAAATGAGTCCAATTTATGGACTCATCAATGCCCTCAACTTGAACTTTTGTTTGTCCTCAAGAAAACTCAAGCTCAGTCATTGAAAAAAGAGGTCTCGAACAGTGCTACAGAAGACTCAATCATGAATGAACACAATAAGACTTAAGTTACTTATGCAAAGATCAAATTTGCACTCAAAGATTCAAGTTGCGACTCACCAATATCAAAGAATCTCATGCTCGCAATACTTGCTTCAAATGCAAGTTCAAGCTCAACCAAAGTGTTCAAATGCCCTCACTAAAGGAATGATTCCATATTTACACACAATCGTTTGCAATTTAAAGTTCTGGAATCAAATACAACGCTCACTCTCACAAGGAAGAACACGATGCATGCTTTCACCCATAGGTTTGCCCGTATTTTCCGATCAACATTTGTTTAGCTTACTCAAGATCAAAAAGGTCTTTTCAAGGCTTGTAATGGGGTTGAGTGCAAAGGTATGATCATTTAGGCTCAGTGCCTTTCATCCTCATGAAATGTGCTCTCCCAACACTTCCTTTTCTTTTCCTTCATCATTCTCTTTAGTGCTCATAAGTCCTCCTATTATTCACTTTCCATAGATTGTTTGGAAACCCCATTTCTTTTGCACTTTATTCTGCAACTTTCATTTTCATTCTTTTCTTTTCTTTTTCTCTTTCCCTCTCTCTTTTTTTTTAATATGGAGGGGTTTCATTTTTCTCAAAACCATGGGTTAACGGAGACTTTCCTTGCACTTCTTGGCTTTCCCTTTTCTTCTCACCACACCCCCAACTTAGACTTTTGGCCTAAGTTGGCTATTTATCAAACCACAAATCAAGAGGATTAACGGTAATGGGTTATGAAAGGTCATGATTTCATCAAGTTTCTTCCAAAGAAAGGTAAGGCTCCAGGGGTGTTCAAGAGAGGTTCATACACTCACAAGGTTGGTCACAAAAAGGTATATGTCAAATTGGCTCAAACTCTTCGAAGTTGCCTAAGATCATATCAAGAGATAACCTTACTTAGTCTATTAGACCAACGGGCAAATTCTAAGATCTAGCATGCAAGGTTCAAAGTAAGCTCATCACACTAGGCATTGACACTACAGTCAAATAAGAATCCACACTTTTGCTAGTGTGGAATGATCAACACAAGACACCCAATTCGATACTAGGCTAATCATAACGAGATGCAAAGAGTTCACATATTGTCTATGCAACTTCATTTGGCCTCATAGTAGCCACACATTCATGTTCGTTCGATTGAGAGCACTATTCAAGTCATCGGTATTGATCGAAACCGAGACTTAAATTTTGCAAAAGAACAGCCACATTCAACACACGAGAGGTGGCAAAAAAAAATTGGAAGGGTCAAAATCATTTTGCAATTTAAAATAGAAGGAGCCATAAGCTCAAACATCCACAGAAACAGTATATCAAACATAATTTTTAAACAGAACAACCCAAATATATACACAAAAACACGAGTAACAAATAGCACACAAAAGGTGAGCCTCACCCCACCACAAATAGAAAGTGTTTGTCCTCAAATGTATCTGAAAGTAAATGTAAGTAAGACAGAGAGGGAGGTAAATAAAAGTCTTGTCTATGCAGTCTCTCTATCTGTCGGGTCATCAGTGCCCAGAGTAGCCTCAGACGGAATACCAGTGTCAGATCCACTAGGAGCCATTGTGGATGTCTCAGTCGGCAATGTCTGGATCACCTGCTGCACAACCGTCTCTACAAGATCCGGCAAATCCATGAATATGCTCTCATCTCATCCTCGGTCTCTGCATCCGACTCTGCATGTGTTGTGCCACCTCTCTACACATCTTCGATGGTAGCCGAAGGAATCCCCGAGGTCTCAGGAGCATCCCTGTCATCAACGGCCTCTAGTAGTGAAGTGAAGTGAAGTCAGTAGACTTAAGATAGTCTACGTCTTTCCTCAAATCTGCCACTTCGGCTTTCAAAGCAGAAACCTTAGGTGTCTCTCCCTGTCTGTTCTCATAAGCAGTGACTATAGTAGTCAAATCATCAACAGAGGCCCTAAGGGGGGTCAGTGCAGCCAAGATAGCACTATCGATCATCCCTGAAATGGATCTCTCCGATCGAGTCGCTCTCACATTCGCTGAATAGGCCAGCTATCCCATCTTCAGGATCATGGCCTGAGTAATCCTGGTAGGCTAGTAGGAGGAAGAAGCACCTAGGACCTGTGAAGATGAGGAAGGAGCGGATGTACCTGAAGGCTCAGAGGCCGGAGTAGGCGAAGGTGCCTCTGCTGGTAGCAAGTCAACATCAACTTCTGGAGAAATATCTGTCGGAGCTGCTCTCCTCCTATCAACCTCCTCTCGTGTGAACTCAAACTCAATACACTGGATGTCAGTGGAGGAAGACGGGGTGACCTCAATATCCCTCATAGTGTCCCAAGGTACCCCAGCACGCTGGCACAACTCCGTGATCAAGACTGGGAATAGAAGAGAAGTCAGCTTCTGTTTAGCCCTCATGGCCATCTCTTGTGAAATCACCAATCCCATATTGATGCGCCTCCTAGACATGATAGAACCAAGGCAAGTTGTCTTAGGATGACGCAAAATGGACTCATTCTGTGATGGCATGATGGTGTTGTTGATGAAGCCAAACCAAAACATGGAGGCAATGTTCATGTCCCTCTTCTTAATGGGAGCTCCTACCCCAATCCACCTCGGGGCGGTGTCAAAAATCATCAGAGCCAACCAACCCTTCAAATCATCCAGGGATGAAACAATAGGCAACCCCTCGTAAGGAAGTACAGAGTGCAGCGGTCTACCCAATACAGCATTAATGTGCTCACTGTGACACTCCACTTCCTTACATATAACCATGATCGACATTACCGGTCTAAACTCGTTTGCCTTCTTCTTGTTCTTGGGCACCAACTCCCCATAAGTTGTGTAAAGTATCTGATCCAGGAGGGAATTTAAGGGTCGCGGAGCCTCGTGAACTGTTCGAACTCATGGTAGTGGAGGGTGTCCATAACCTCAGAATATTTTCCTTACAGGCCCTTCATAGATAGCAGTTTATCTTCTATGATGGTTCGTACCCCATCACCTTTTAATTTGTTCAGCACTCTAGGTGGAGGAGTAATAGGGAGTACAGGAGCCACTGAAGGTGCCTGAGCTGGCACTGATTCAGTAACAAGAGGGGTGGCAGCTGAGGGAATACTAGTGGAGATGGACTAGGATATGGCCCGAAGCTCATCCCTTCAGTTACTCAGAGGCTGATCATCCTCTGGTTCTGAAAAAGTAGCCTGGGTTTCAATAGTTATTCCTTTTCTAGCTATATGTTTCCTCCTATTGCCTTTTTCTACCAGTTGGAGGTCATCCTCTCTCCTCTTTGGAGGGTTTGATCCTCCTTCATTTATTGAAATGCCCTTTGCCTTTTGTTGGGGTGGGTCGGTTAGATTTACAAAATAATTCGGAGAAGGTCAAATGACAACATAGAAAATTTCACTGCAAATAGACTCGCCGACTGGGTCGGCGAGTCGCCAAACCTCGTTGATAAGCTAAGTCGAGCTCATCGATGGGGTTGGGCAAACAATTAAGGCAAGTTGGCGATAGGAAGACCTTTCGGCGATCAAGGGTTTGTCCACCAAAAATTACAGTGCATAAGGGTTTCAAGGGTATAAGCAAAGTGTAATCAAGAGTGCTTTCGGCGATTCGCCGAGTGCCTTCGGCGAGCTCAGGCCTCTCGCCGAAAGTTACAGATTCAAACCACAAATTTAACGCGACATTAAAAGGCGAGATTAAGGAAATAGGCAAACTGCCGAGTGGTTTAGCAAGCTCGACTCAGCTCGTCGAATGACCCAACGTGCCCATTTTCAATCCACCTTCTCGAATTCAACCCCGCAATCCACAAAAACAAAATCAAAGCATACACTAATGGAATTCAAACAAAACCCGTACTACCAATCACCCCGGGATACTTAGATTTCTCTCGGATTTGCCGCATTTGGCTATTTGACGATATTTTCTCTTAAGAGTGGTTTCACCCGCTCTATCATTGAGCAAATTTTTGACATGTAGCACAAGCGTGGACTACTCAGACTTCACCCAATCAATCTAACAACACACAATCACAACCCAACTTATTAACAAGCACAAAAGTTACGGGCATTTGACGATCAATTCAATACGGGCAAGATTTTCAAATTAAAATTGGCATTTAAGCATTCTAGTTCTATCAGAGAGGCCCAGCACGCATCAATACAATACGATCATAGCAAATGATTACAAACTTCAATAAAATAAACTTGGGGTTTGGAAAACTAACCTTATATGCCGATCAAACGCGATTGAAAAGCTAGGCGGCAAAGAAATCCAACTTCGAGCACAAATCAACAACTAAAATACTAAATGGAAAGCAGGAATATTGAAAATACTAACTTGGTGTGAGTTTGTGATGTTTAAAAGCGAGGGAAAGTGGAGAATTTCATATTCTAAGTCTTTTGGCCATTATAAACCGTCCAGTTTGCGCCTGTTTGGCGACATTAGTCGCACTCGCCGATCCACTCTACGACACGCCGAGTGGTCACTTGGATCGCCGAGTTTGACAGGACCTTTAGTCAAAATGAGGGTCCAAAAGGCGGTCTTCATCGGGCACGCCTACCATTTCGGCGATTCACCGACTGACTTTTTACTCGCCAATATGCATTTTCCAAACGCTTTCAGCATTTAAACATGCACAACTAACACACCATTATTTAATAAAGTAAACTAAAGCATTTAAAACCTTAGGTTGCCTACCAAGAAGTGCCCTAGTTAACGTCATGGCACGACATATCTCCTCATTCACATCCTATTTTTGGGGTCAACCTTAGCACCACTAGGTGACCCCTCTTGCTTAGTTGAGTAAAGATGAGGCAACTCATAAGTCACGAGGTTCTCGAGCAGCTGAATAGACCTGGAGTGAGAGCCAACCATCTGATTTAACACTTCAACGCCCTCCTTCATCTCATCCAGCACTTTATCTTGCTCAGTGACCTTTTGGAGAATGAGTAGCAGAGTATCCTCCCTTGGCGGTTGTTTCGCTCATGAGGAGGTATATACCTCCCTTGGCGGTTGCACTGGGTTTCCACCTCTGTTATTTTGGTGGACAAATTGTTCAGTTGAGTCACCAGTGTGGTTAACGTGAAGTCCCTCTCGAATTTTTGATCCGACTAAGCCAATTTGCCACCATTTCCATCATCCATCTTCAATTTATTCCTAACAATATCAACACAAGGAAACCAAAGCTAAAAGTAATGTGAGTAAACTATGACTAACAAAAAAAAAAATTCGTCTTAAACTAAAAACTTTCATGTAACACCACTCCCTGGCAGCGGTGCCATTTTGATGTTTGCGTAATCAAGACACAACTTCCAATACAAGTGTCTACGATCGTGCAATAGTATAATAACCTAACCAAGGGTTGGGGTCGAGTCCCAAGGGAGTGGACTTGAAAATTAATAGAAAAAAAAATTAAGTTCTAATTAGTCATAGCTAAAAATATTTTCGAATATAAACATATTAAATAAAAGGGGTGACACAAAAGTGTCAATTAACAATGGGGGTTTTCACAAGTAAACATAAACAGCAAAAATAATGCAAAGAGCACTAATATGGAGATGGGATACTTGGGATGTGATAGGAATACGGGATAGACTAAATCATTGGGTACATGCTTTTGGTAGAAAATTCATTGAATATTTGTGACTAGGCTAGACTATAGTGGCGATAAATTCTCTCTCGAGCATCTTAGCCCGAATCAAATGGGTTCCTCTCGGACACCCACTTGCCGCATGAAGAATAGCCTCCGCCTTAGCCCACTTACTCTCTCGAGCTGAGTGTGTGGACATGGGACTAGGGTTCACTCTCTCGAACTGAACCTCATATCGACCCACTCACACTGGCCATCAATTTAGTGGTCTTAGTTTTACGACTTCTCTCTCGAGCAAGCCGAAAACACATCTATGAGACTATATTTGCAACTACAACCTCATTTAGTTCATCCATAACCACTAAACGAAATCACATCAAAACAACAAATAAACCACCAAGCAAGACTCAACAACTAATCTAACCCATATTCACAAAATCACACCCCAAGAATTAGGGTTTTAGCTAGACATGCTAAAGAGATAGAAATTTACACCAAAATGATTTTGCATTCAAATGGGTATGAAGATCTAAGTCTCAAAACAAGTCAAGAGTGAAGAATCCAAAAGACTCAAGCCCAAATTATTGGAGATGAAACCCTTTGAATCTTCAAGTTCTTCAAAACCCTCTCAAACTTAGAGCAAAAATATCAAAAGTACTATTCCATATGAAAATCATAATAATTGTTCGACTTAAAACTATAACTATAACTAGTATTTATAGTTTTCATAGATTTGTGCTACAGCGGATCATTCGGCGTAGTTAGTCGGAATCACCGATCAACTCAGTGATTCGACTTTCGGTGTAGTTTATCACCGTCTTGCACTAGCCTTCAACATCATCATGCTCTGGGTCATTGGGCGACATGGTACTGCTTCACGAAACTTTTTGGCTATGCGCTGACTGCTCCTTTTTCCACCGACTTGATCCTTTCCTTCAGGGAACAGCATACTGAAACAAAAGGCGAAGTAAGACCCTTCGGCGACTCGCCAAGTGGACTCGGCGATCCTCATGCCTTCATTTCTTTGTTCTTTTCAGCCTTTCGTTCCTTTTTGCGACGTAGTGTCCATGCTTTCCTTCAAACTTTAAATACCTGAAACGTAAGGGTTTTCATCAGATATTGAGATAAAATATGTATTTGAGGATACAATTTCTATTAAAATATAGCCCTAAATGAGTCCAATTTGTGGACTCATCAATGGCACATTGACATCAACTCTATTTTGGTTAAAATATACTATATCTCATCATGACTAGTAACTATTCATCTTCCTTCTATCAAGAACTCTCTACAACATTATTATTCCTTATTCCACTCATAAAGGAACTCATCACCTATAACTAACTGGGTGCATGATTGCAATAACATAATCTGCCCCATCACTATCTCATTTCTTTTAATTACTGAACCTCTGCATATTTTCCTCTAACTCTGGGCACTTTCAATGCTACTGCTTATAATTTAGTAACTCATGCTATATTTTTTTATGAGAATACTACCCAAGCTCTAAACATACCATCCTCTTAAAGGTCTCAGCTGTGAATAAGTTTTAGGGAAGAGTGTACAACTCACTTTTAGCTCAAACGCATGATTCATATGAACATGATTGCATTCCTCTGAATCTCAACACTTAACTCACTCATGGGCTTCTCTCAAGCCCCTTTGGAGTCTCATGAGTTCCTCAAGACTCTTGCAAAGAGCAACTCATCGATAAAGGACTGACTTTTCTTTTCAACCACCTCTAGTATGAAGGGTAGTCAAATGAATCTGAGAAATTCATGAGTATGAATAAATCTCTATGACATAGATCTATTGCACGATTAAGGTTATGAAAGAAGGGACATAGTTCCTAAATGTTGCAGCATCCTAATGATAGATGTGACGCGCTTCACACCGATAACTAGGACTCTACAAACACGGCCTCATAGATACCCTAGGACTCTTGAACTATGTGCTCTTATACCAAGTTTGTCATGACTCGATCCTACACCCAAGACGTGGCTGGCACTCGAGAACTATTGTTGGTTCCCAAACCCTCATCTTTGTTGACTACAAGTGGAAGACTAACTCAAGCATACAAAAGCTTAAAACTGGATTAAAATTTATAGAATTTAGATACAAAGCTTTAACTCAAATGATTAACTCTGAATATAATAGAATATTCAACTAGCCAAAATAGGTAACTCCAGTCTTTAAAACATTTAACAAAATAAACTAGCACACTTCTCAAACTCTACTGTCTATCTATGAAGCCTCTACTATTACAGAAGGATATCGGGACAAGACCCACGACATCTCAAAACTACTAACTGTAAGATAAAGGTGAAGTCCTCTGGAATATAAAAAGGTTCACCAAAGCTGACTAGAATATCACATGACCTCAAAGAAATGCATATTGATGATCCTGAATACCTGTATCTACATCATGAAACGATGTAGTCTAAATGGCACAGTACGTGGAATGTAGGAGCATGTAAGGGGAATTCAAAAGCATAAACATAGGCTTGGACTTGATAAAAAGGAAATATGCTTACCTCTTCTCAACTCACTCAACCCAACTCAAGAATAAGATACTCAACTAAAACATATGATACTCAACTCAAAGGTACTCAACTCAAGATAATAAACTCATGATACTCAAGGATAGAGAAACAGTAAAAGATGTATATATGGAAATCTTTTAAAACAGTAGATAGC
Source organism: Solanum gracilifrons (assembly GCA_029582605.1). NCBI lineage: Eukaryota > Viridiplantae > Streptophyta > Magnoliopsida > Solanales > Solanaceae > Solanum > Solanum gracilifrons. The sequence continues at coordinate 26,972 of JAJOOH010004503.1, forward strand.
AACTCAATGCCTTGAAGAATACAATAATAACTCAGTTTGTAAATATAAAAATACAGTATTACTATGTGGGAGTTTCTCTAACCGACAACCATCACTATAAGTTTTGTGATGCTACAGCGCCTCGCTCACGCTGCCAGAACTGTCTTATACTTTGTCGGGGTATAGAACCTCTCAACTAAGTAAATCCACTAGTATATGCTAAAGAGCATTAAGGAATCATTTAAAATGAATGACCCTTTCTACCCACGTTGGCTACATAGTTTATGGAAACTTGAGTATTTGAACTCGTCCCATTATGGGTGCTCAATCAGCTCATATGTTTAAAAACATAACTCTTTCTGTGGTTTGAGATTATTACTCAAAATCTTTATCTTAATAGATATGGTACTCAAACTGCTGAAAACTCTTTTGGAAATCTCTGTTTCCTCTCATCTTAACTGTAAAATCATTTAGTCTTGGGAATACTTAGTTCCCATATATCATTTTAAAGAAAATGAACTCAACTCTACTCTTCCTCAACTCAGTGCTCAAGTCTTTAAAACAAGTTTTAAAACAATTTGTAAAAAAGACTTCTTAAAATAGAGTTCATGCCGACTTATGGACGTGAACGACTCAATTCAAGGTTTTCAATAACCATGCACAGAAGTCAATTCTTGGAACTCAACCACTCCAGAATTTAAGGGGTCAATGATACTACTCATCTCAAGAATGTTCGACTGGGAGGGTTCATCCGGAATTATGGGCATGAACAATTCAACTCAAGGGCTCAATGATACTTCTATCTCAAGGCTGCTCGACTCATTGGGTTCATGCGGAATTATAGACCTGAACTACTCAATTCAAGGACTCAATGATACCTCTCTTCTCAAGACAGCTCGACTTTTAGGGTGTATGCGGAATTATGTTCATGACCTACTCAACTCAATGACCTTCATGGGTAACATTTAGGAGCCCCATGGTTAGGAATATAATCCCAATTACTAGCAACTCATTACTAAAGACTTAGAACTTGAAGATATTACTCCTCACAAAGATATATAACCAATGGAGTTCATGCACAATTTATGGGCATGAACGACTCGACTCAAGGGTCTAAATAAAAATATGGAACTCATGTATACGACTCTTCTCATTATCATACTTACTTCCTCAAAACTCAATTTTAAACTCAAGTGTTGGCGTTGAAAAACTTCTCAAGATTTATAAGTCAAAATAGGGCTCATGCTGAATTATAGACATGAACATATCAACTCAAGGATCTCAATAAATATATAGAAACTCATTAATTAAGAATAGAATTTTTAAAAGAACCATGAACTCAAGAACTCAAATCAACGTATCTCAAGAATACTCAAATCTAGGGGTAGAATCCTAGATATCACTTTTACTGATTTGAAAAAAGATGTATGGCATGAGGACGAACTAGTCCAACACTATGATAGCCTTAAATACCTAGAACAACAAGGTTCTTGAAGAATATTGAAGAAGAACTTGATAAGAAGCCTTGAAACCCTAGCTTGAAGGTAAACGATCAAGAAAACCTTTCTTGAGATTCTTGAATTAGTTTCTTGAAATCTCTATGGCAAAGAATTATGATTTTCATTAGTGATTCACAACTGTATGAAGGAATTTTAGTTGAAAAGAATTGAATTCTTGCAGAAAGACTTATCTTGAAGAAGAATCTTGAATGGAGTCTTCTACTTTGATTTTTCCTTAAGGTTTTGCCATAGGGTTTGAGAGAGAAGAGAATGATGGATTAAACGTTGAAAATTAAATTTTTTTTGAGGCTTGAATTAGTAAAGAAATTTGTTTAGGAATTTTTTGGAGGTAAAAAGATAAAAACGACCCTTTTTAATGTTTTCTCATCGGCTAATTCGTAACAACACTGTATCAGGTTACTAAAATTGTCATAACTTCTTACTCAGAAATTGGATTGACGCAAAATTTGTGACGTTGGAAAGTAGATTCAAATATCTCTAATTTGATAGGTTATGAGCCATGTAACTCTTTATATTCTAAGAGATATGGTCGTTTGAGTTGACCAAAGTAGATTCTTACATCAAAACCTAATCGATAAGGAAACTTCAAGAACACTTATCAAGAACTCATAAAGAAATTAAATTTCTGAATATTTATGGATAGATTTGCAAAATAAACTCATGATTGGTGTGTGGGTGGACAAACCCAATACTATGGAAACTTACATACCTCAAAGAACTAGGTTCTTGGCAAAATCTTGAATTTCTTGAACAGATGCTTAAAACTTTGAACTTTTTCTCAACTTGAATCTTCTCTTTAAAACCCTAGATACTTTTGGGGATGAATGAAACTGATTCTAATCAGTTTAGACCCTTAATTGGGTGTAATTTGTGTTTAGAATAAGTGGGGGTAAGGAACAGACTAAAATACCCCTCCTAGTTTCGGGTAACTTTCCTTAAATGGACAGCCTGACTTCAAAGGGGCATATCTCCCTCATACAAGCTCAAAAATTAGCAAATTTGGTGGCGTTGGAAAGAGGACTCGGAGATCTTTCGTTTGATATCTTATGGGTCTCCTAACTCATCCTGTACTAAAAGTTAGGGTCGTTTTAAATTGACCCAAAACTTAAAAGAACTAAGGAATGACTTGAATAAATTATCTATAATTCTTTTTCGAACTCAAGGTGCTATATCTAGTGACCTGACCTTATTACTTAAGAAATTTTAAATTCCTTGGTCAAAATCCTACTCACAACGAAGGATGGTTCGAGTCTTATTTCAATAATTTTATGGGGTGTTACAATGTGTGTAT
>JAJOOH010004504.1:0-15826 GCA_029582605.1 Solanum gracilifrons
AATAATCATCTTGCAGATGGTCTTGTCAGTGTTACTAACACTTTTGCAGATAGTAGCATACATAAGCATCCTATGAACCAGAATCGTTAACTGCCTATAAATTAATCCATCGAGATTCCATTCATACATCTCACTTCCACTATAAGAAGTGTTAGTTTGATTCCAATCTCTTTCCTCTATTAAAACATCTTTAGGAGTAGGCCTGGGATAGTAATATGTTTGCATACTAGGTTTTCTAGCATAAGTAGTATTACCACTATTTTTCTTTGGATACCCATGAAGTTTATTAACTTCCATTTCCACTTGAGTTTTGAAATCAAAAGTGGCTTCCATCTCATCTGCAAAATCTTCAGCGAGACTTATCGGTTTCGCACTTGCACCAAATTGAGAAAACTTTTTATCAAGAAGATTTTCAAGGTCGTGCAAAGGTCTAAGAATAAAATCCTGAATCTCAGGAGGCCTTTGAATATGAACTTCAGGCTGTTTTGACGAAGAAGCCTGTTCCGAAACTTGTTTCACAGATTTCAGCTTATTATCAATTTGAACAATCAGATTAGTCAGGCTATCTAATTTTTTGTCTAGAGAACAAATATGTTCACCAATAACTTTAACATATAGACCCAAACAATTATTTTGAGAAATAAGACGATTAATTTCATTTATACTTACTGCGCCGACTTCATTATCAATAAATTTATGAAAAGCAGTAAAAGCAATACCAGTATTATTTGGTAAAATAAACAGAGCTTGAGGAGGATAAATGGATTGAATAATATTACTAGATTCATCTTTGTAAGATCGTTCAAGAACGTCGATGAATAAAGGCAAATAAGTGGTTATAAACCAAGGTGCAAAAAACATAATATGATTATGTAATGCGCAAGTTTGATAAAACTCTTGAGAAATATTATTTAAATCTTCTTTACTATAAGTGTCAAAAAACCAACTTTTAAACCTATTCCATTTTTCATTTAAAAATTCGGTTTGAATATATTTTCTTGCCAGTGAACCTGGACTAAAATCAATTTGATGTTCACTCATCATTAAGTATCATTAAGATTAAAATCCATCTCGGATACAAAAGAAATATCCTTATCAGAAACATCAGATGATTTGTCATTCGTTTGAACAATATTTAACCGAGGATCAATTTTAATTTTTTGTTTTTCTACAGATATAACTGTTGATAAGGTATGTAAAGAAGCAGCGCGATTTCTAGCTGGGCCATAATAAGGTTCTATCGGAGAAATATGTTGAATAGCCAGTCTTCTATCAGAAGCAAACGAATGTCTACTATAAGGAACACTTTTTTCATCAAACTGCATACAAAATTTTCCATCGGAATTTTGGCTAATATGAGAATATTCAGAATTAGTGACAGCATCGGTCATTTGCTCAGAGGGTATAACAGAATCTAAAATCCAAGTAGTAGGAAAATTAATTTCTTCCCATTTTATAGGTCTTCTATCAGTGACCTTATATTTGGCGAAATTAGTTTCTACCAAAATAGTTTGATCAGATGTATCATATAATTTACATCTAGGATTCAAAGTAGCAAGTAATTTATAATAGATTCTATATGACAAGCAAATTAATTCAGATCCAGGTGCATAGTTATAACCATGCGTTTTAACACTCAAAGTTAAAGCATCTAATATATTAGAATCAGTCAATGATAATTGCAAATTGGGCTGAGCATTAAAATAAACTGGTCCATAGGCCACCGTAGATTCTATTGAACCCATCAATGATTGACGAAATTTTAAATTCCTCGCATCTCGTAGAGCAGCTAAGAAAGTCTCTGGTAACCCTTTAAGAGTTAGGTTTAAAAGTGATTTGAACCATGCCAATATGCAAGAATTTATACTGAGGTTTATATAATTCAATATCACGCTTATTTAATATACGAATAGTTTGTTCGGACGAGTTTAACGCTAATGATTTTTCAGTTGTTTTAATCAACTGTTTATTAGAAATCTTACCAAACCAACCATAATCATAAATGGTTTTTATATGAACTTTCGGAATAGTCCATTTGTTCAACAAATCAAGGTTTTGAGGTATATCTACCTCTTCTAGTCGAGTGCTTTTAATATCTTCTTGATCCATAAAGTAGAGAATATATCTATGCCGAAATTCTTCACATCAATTATATATATACCATGAAAGTTCCAAGGCTCTGATACCAACGATACAGGATCACTGACATGGCGGTGGTCCGCCTAGTCGTAGATCAAGCAACTCAATATCCTTAGAGGTAGTCCAACTACATAAGAATCGAAATACACAAGAATTTTAACATAGTTTCTCAGATTGCATGGTTTAATTATTTTACCCAAGCAAAGGGCCTGTCAAGATGCTAATACATACTTTTATTGAGCCCATGTGTCTGATAGTTCTAACCGGGTATGAGGCGCCCTACTTATCAAACTCAATTTCGGGCTAAAAACCACGACTTATCAGACGGAGTCACAAAGACAAAGCCAATAAAAGTAGTACTAGATCCGACTGTACCTCAATCTGAGAACCAAGTCGAGAAGCCATACAAAAATTCTTCTATATTTAAATAAAGCTTAGATCCGTTCATGGTTTATATAAAAGAGAAGTTAGTTATCCGGCATAGATATAAATTTTAAGCCGGACATAGTCACAGCTTCGAGATTGAAGATATAAAAGGACTTAAATAAAAGAAGAAAATAAAATTACCTTGTATTAACAACTTTATTTACTTCCGGCGAACCTCCGGCAAACTGAGAGCTTTACAAACTAAGAGAAACAAACAACTTAAAAAAAAAAAAACTTAATGAAGAGAGAGTGTTTTTCCGCGCCCCCTTTCCAACTTCAAAAGACCTTATTTATAGAAGAAAAAGGGATCTATCTACAGTGATCTACAGTGACCGATCTACAGTGATTTACAGTGACCATGGGTCCCTTATCAATGGGTCCCAAATGTACAGTGATCTATAGTGTTTTAACAGTGTATCTACTATTAATCAATTATATATATTTCATGAAAGTTCCAAGGCTCTGATACCAACGATACAGGATCACTGACCTGACGGTGGTCCGCCCAGTCAGGGATCAAGCAAGTCAATATCCTTAGAGGTAGTCCAACTACATAAGAATCGAAATACACAAGAATTTTAACATAGTTTCTCAGACTGCATGGTTTAATTATTTTACCCAAGCAAAGGGCATGTCAAGATGCTAATACATACTTTTATTAAGCCCATGTGTCCGATAGTTCTAACCGGGTATGAGGCGCCCTACTTATCAAACTCAATTTCGGGCTAAAAACCACGACTTATCAGATGGAGCCACAAAGACAAAGCCAGTAAAAGTAGTACTAGATCCAACTGTTCCTCAATCTCAGAACCAAGTCGAGAAGCCATATTAAATTCTTCTATATTTAAATAAATCTTAGATCCGTTCATGGTCTATATAAAAGAGAAGTTAGTTATCCGGCATAGATATCAATTTTAGCCGGACATAGTCACAACTTTCGGATCGAAGATATAAAAGGATTTAAATAAAAGAAGAAAATAAAATTACCTTGTATTAAAAACTTTATTTACTTCCGGGGAACCTCCGGCAAACTGAGAGCTTTACAAACTAAGAGAAACAAACAACTTTAAAAAAAAACTTAATGAAGAGAGAGTGTTTTTCCACGCCCCCTTTCCAACTACAAAAGACCTTATTTATAGTAAAAAAAAGGATCTATCTACAGTGATATACAGTGACCGATCTACAGTGATTTACAGTGACCATGGGTCCCTTATCAATGGGTCCCAAATGTACAGTGATCTACAGTGTTTTAACAGTGTATCTACAGTTTATCAATAGTGGTCATCTTGTCTTTCCTTTTCAACTCCCTAAGTAAACCTTCTGCTTTAGACAACATATCTTCTGTCACGGGTTTCTCCGATTCACACGGCTGGGCCTCTTGAGCATCATCTACAATATCATCACTTGTTTCACTTTTCATTGAAGTGTCTGATTTTTCAGAGTGAGTGATATTGACGAGTAGATTCCTCCTAATTTCATCCAAATACTGTTTTATCATTTCTTTTTTATTTCCATCTTGAATGGAAATTCTTCTGAAAATATGTTTAACAGAGTTGTCAGCAATTATTCCTTTGTGGGGAATAGTACCATAATCTTGGATATTTTGAGAAATAGAGTCCAATAATTCTTGGTCATATAATGATTTAGTCATGGGATCCTTTTTCATTAATTTATCCCAAAAATTATTATAATAAATCCGATATAAGCATGGGATTTGTTCTTCAGTAAAACCTACTTCCGGGGTCCATTTATGGATCCAAGGAATCGAGAATTCTATTAAGAAATAAATTTGTTCAATTTGTTCTATATAACAAACATGATCTGAGTGGTATAAATCATTAAGGTCTGGTGAAACCTTAACCCAGTTTTTGTATAACTTTAAAATTGGTAGGGATTTTATTAAGGCTGATCTGCCTTTCTTTCATCGAGGATATACCCCAATTTTCAATTGATATAATCTGCTTTATGATCATTTTGGAGAAGTTATAAACGTTCTCGCTGGTGTTATAACCTGAGAAATGCTGAAATTCAACACTACCTGTCGTCGTTAAAATGGTATCGTAATATAAGCGGGTTTTGTATGACTCTCCTGGGAAGTATAATCGGTTAAGTAAATATCGCTGGAATATCTTCCAAGGTTCTTCTTTTCTCTGTATCTCAGAGTTTTCAATAAGAAATATTATTTCTTTCTTTACTACCCTTTCATAGGATCTAATATCATCAACCTTTTCTTTCGCCACCGATGCAAAAGTATCACTTTGCTTTTGAGATAAATATTCTCTTAGTTGGGCGTATAATGGATTATTTTCTGGAATATCATCCAGATGTATCGACGAAGTAGCCTCTTTTGAAGAGCTTGTTAGTTTTACCAAGCTCATTCCTCCCTTTTGTATAATTGGAGAGCTGGATGAGGATCCGTATGACGATCCTGAAGTTTTTGAGGAGGATGATCTTCCCCTTCCGCGAATATAACTGCCCCTTCCTCTAGCCTTGGTTACCCAAGGAGGATCCATCATGCAAACATAGCATTTGGTTTTAATCACCTAAAAGGTCATAAACTTCAGAACATTAAAATATTTCATAAAGTTCTTGTTCAATCATGTAATTAGCGACGATATCCATCACCATTCCATCTATAATTCTCCATAAAATACGTTCCTGTACATCTCTATTAAGAGGAACTGTCTTCAAAATTTTAACCAAAGTAATATCAATAAAGAAGTCAAGAAAACACATTTTTTAAGAAGTAAGATATTCTCTAGATAAGAAGTCTGGGAAGGAATTCTCGCTTCCCTTTTTATAATGAATTTCAAAATCAAAAGGGGTTAATTGCGCCTGCCACCTAGCAAATATTAATTTGGATGCATCATGTTTAAAATATTTATCAAACATACATTTGACTGATTGAGCATATGTTTTTATCACAAATTTCTGATTGTAAAGACCATTCTGAAATTTTAAAACACATTTAACGATAGTTAACATTTCATGAGCTACCGTTGCATATTTTTTCTGAGCATCGCACCATTTTCCTAAATGAAACCGAATAAGGTATTCATTTTTATCATGCGGGTTAATCTGTTTTAGTATTCCTCCATAACCCAAATTAGACGCATCCGTTTCTACAATCTTTGGCCAGACAGGATTAGCAAGAGTTAAACAGGGTAATGATTTAACCCTATCCTTGATAGTTTTTATTAGATCTGTGAGTCTATTAGTCCATGGCTTTTTATGATCCTTTTTAGCCTTTAGTATAACGGAGCTAGATCGCGAGACAAATTCTTGTAGAAGGGAGAAATGTAATTTAAACTTCCTAGAAACCTTTGCAATTGCGTTCTATCTGTAATAATATCAGGAAATTTTGACGCGAATTCAACAAATCGCTGTATAAGAGTGATTTTTCCTTGACAAATTACATGACCCAAAAATCTAACTTCTGTTTAGAAAAGACTCATTTTGGGTTTAGAAATCACCAAACCATTTTGAATAACTATTTTCTTGAAAATGTCTAAATGCTTAATATGCATTTCTAGTTGACCGGGCAAAGCCTAAATTGTCATGACCTTTATTTACTTCTTTAGCATTAATTACTGTTGCTCTCACAGCAGAGGGAATCTAATTATCCCACCATCCTCTTAGTTGACCGGTAAATCCTGCAATAATCATCTTACAGATGGTCCTGTCAGTGTTACTAACACTTTTGCAGATAGTAGCATACATAAGCATCTTATGAACTAGAATCGTTAACTGCCTATCAGTTAACCCATCGAGATTCTATTCATAAATCTCACTTCCACGATAAGAAGTGTTAGTTTGATTCCAATCTCTTTCCTCTATTAAAACATCTTGAGGAGTAGGCCGGACATAGTAATATGTTTGCATGCTAGGTTTTCTAGCATAAGTAGTAATACCACTATTCTTCTTTGGATACCCATGAAGTTTATTAACTTCCATTTCCACTTGAGTTTTGAATCAAAAGTGGCTTCTATCTCATCTGCAAAATCTTCATCGAGACTTATCCATTTTGCACTGGCACCAAATTGAGAAAACTTTTTATCAAGAAGATTTTCAAGGTCGTGCAAAGGTCTAAGAATAAAATCCTCAATCTCAGGAGGCCTTTGAATATGAACTTCAGGCTGTTTTGACGAAGAAGCCTGTTCCGAAACTTGTTTCACAGATTTCAACTTATTATCAATTTGAACAATTAGATTAGTTAGGCTATCTAATTTTTTGTCTAGAGAACAAATATGTTCACCAATAACTTTAACATATAGACCCAAATAATTATTTTGAAAAATAAGACAATTAATTTCATATATATTTACTGCGGCGACTTCATTATCAATAAATTTATGACAAGCAGTAAAAGTAATACCATTATTATTTGGTAAAATAAATGGAGCTTGAGGAGGATAAATGGATTGAATAATATTACCAGATTCATCTTTGTAAGATCGTTCAAGAACGTTGATGAATAAAGGCAAACAAGTGGTTATAAACCAAGGTACAAAGAACATAATATGATTATGTAATGTGCAAGTTTCATAAAACTCTTGAGAAATATTATTTAAATCTTCTTTACTATAAGTGTCAAAAAACCAAGTTTTAAACCTATTCCATCTTTCATTTCAAAATACGTTTTGAATATATTTTCTTGCCAGTTAACCTGGACTAAAATCAATTTGATGTTCACTCATCATTAAGTATCATTAAGATTAAAATCCATCTCGGATACAAAAGGAATATCCTTATCAGAAACATAAGATGATTTGTCATTCGTTTGAACAATATTTAACCGAGGATCAATTTTAATTTTTTGTTTTTCTGCAGATATAACTGTTGATAAAGTATGTAAAGAAGCAGCGCGATTTCTAGCTGGGCCATAGTAAGGTTCTATCAGAGAAATATGTTGAATAGCAAGTCTTCTATCAAAAGCAAAAGAATGTCTACTATAAGGAACACTTTTTTCATCAAATTGCATACAAATTTTTCCATCGGAATTTTGGCTAATATGAGAATATTCAGAATTAGTGACAGCATCGGTCATTTGCTCAGAGGGTATAACAGAATCTAAAATCCAAGTAGTAGGAAAATTAATTTCTTCCCATTTTATAGGTCTTCTAGTAGTGACCTTAGATCTGGCGAAATTAGTTTCTACCAAAATAGTTTGATCAGATGTATCATATAATTTACATCTAGGATTCAAAGTAGCAAGTAATTTATAATAGATTTTATATGACAAACAAATTAATTCAGATCCAGGTGCATAGTTATAACCATGCATTCTAACACTGAAAGTTAAAGAATCTAATATATTAGAATCAGTCAATGATAACTGCAAATTGGGCTGAGCATTAAAATAAATTGGTCCATAGTCCACCGTAGATTCTATTGAACCCATCAAGGATTGACGAAAATTTAAATTCCTCGCATCTCGTAGAGCAGCTAAGAAAGTCTCTGGTAACCCTTTGAGAGTTAAAGGTTTAAAAGCGATTTGAACCATGCCAATATACAAGAATTTATACTGAGATTTATATAATTCAATATCACGCTTATTTAATAAACGAATAGTATGTTCGGACGAGTTTAACGCTAAGGATTGTTCAGTTGTTTTAATCAACTGTTTATTAGAAATCTTATCAAACCAACCATAATCATAAATGGTTTTTATATTAACTTTCGGAATAGTCCATTTGTTTAACAAATCAAGGTTTTGAGGTATATCTACCTCTTCTAGTCGAGTGCTTTTAATATCTTCTTGATCCATAAAGTAGAGAATATATCTATGCCGAAATTCTTCACATCAATTATATATATACCATGAAATTTCCAAGGCTCTGATACCAACGATACAGGATCACTGACCTGGCGGTGGTCCGCCCAGTCATAGATCAAGCAAGTCAATATCCTTAGAGGTAGTCCAACTACATAAGAATCGAAATACAAAAGAATTTTGTCATAGTTTCTCAGACTGCATGGTTTAATTATTTTACCCAAGAAAAAGGCTTGTCCCTCTCCTCATAGTGGTCGAGCTTCGAACCATGGGCGTCATGCTCATTGGGGACTGATATTTGGAAAGTGGCCTTTTGCGGTAGTGGTGGAGCAATAGAGGGACTCTGTTCATTTAAAGGGGCGCGATAGTTTAGGGGAAAAGTCTGGGGGCTGGTATACTGGTTTTGGTGAAGGAGGGAAGTGTGTGGGTTATTAGCGTTTTGGCTGTGAGGGGGTAAGCCAGTTTGGTGGTTTGCAATAGGGGGAGGGAGTGGTGCTTGGAGGTTGGTATTTTGAGAAGGGGTGGTGTTTGATAAGTGGCTGAGGCGTAATGAGGGTTTTGGGTGGTAAGGTCAATGATAGAGGGATTACGAGCAGGACTTGAAGGTCTTGTTCCATGTTAAGAGGGGAATTTTAGTTGGAGGTCTTCCGTCTGGTTGAGTGTTGACAGCAAATATCGGAGCAGGCAAATCTTGTTTTCTCTGCATCTCGACCCTCGTCTCAGCAATTTGTTACATCAGCTATAGGATCAGTTCATTCTGATCAGCAAGGGAGGGCTGAGCCACCATGACATAAGTAAGGCAGGTTTCTTCGTTGTTATCACCCATTGCTGCTTTTCCCTTTTGTGAAATTTGACTAGGGAAGGAATCTGTAGGACCTTTAGATCTAGTGAAATAAGGATGATTGGCCAGTGGATCAACACAGATCAGTTCTAACTACCAGTAGAGAAAAACAACTAAAGTCAAATCTGTTAGTATTAGGTATGGATGAATAACGCAAGATATCACATAAAAGGCATATAAACACATAAGAGTTGCTTCGGTTGATAACATGTTAACCCACGAATAATGGGGACTGATTTTTTGAACAAGCAGGAATTCGCTTGTTTTATTTTGAGGCTAGTGACTCATGAAGGTTGAATTTCGTCAAGCTAAGGTCTTCTTGCTGCATCTCTCAGCATCTGTTGATCTGAACTCAATGTTTCCTTGTAGAATGAAAGGGAAAAAGAAAATTTTAAAAGATAGGGGACGGGCCTTGAATGGCTGCCTACGTATCTCCCAAGGAGAATTCAGGCGCTACGTAGTTCGAATATAAAAGAGAATTCTCATTTTCATTCATTCATTCGATTGATTACAAGGAAAGTGAAAAACATACAATAAAGCTCCTAAAAGATAAAATGTGCTTCCATCTAAGCCATTCTTCTTCTGATTGTCGCATTAATCATGCGGGGGTATACTCGTATGCTTCGAGGGAAATTTCTCATTCCCTTCTTTCCACCGTCCCATGAAAGGCGGACTATAGACAATTTCCTCCTCAGTATCTTCTTCAGTAGCTCCAGGGTGAGTGTCTTCGGGACCACTATTGAGTTCTTGATTGAAGGAAGAGCATTTTCCATGTGATTTCCGAAGTGTCATGGTTATATCTTTGATGAAGACATCGTGTTCCTTCTGCACAACAACTGTCTTTTTACTTATAACATCGCATTTTGTCATCTTTGCTGCCAATTCCGAGTCTAGTGCCGCATTTGTTGCTCGTGCTACCATAGTGGCAAACTCCACTTCTATTCTCCTTTCTCGGGTTTCCTGGATCTCTTGCCTGAGCCGCTGCAATTCCATCCTCAAATCCTCCTCTGTTAGCTCTATGTCGATACCCTTGCATTTTTCCATCTTAGCAGCAATTTCACCTTTCCGGAGATGATAGAGTAATATTTTAGGATTTGATAGTAGGATTTTATTTCTGGCTGAAACTCTAGACTACTGGAATTTTGGTCGGACATTTGGTAGTGACTTGTATTTGGTATTGTAGGGACTTTCATAAAATTTTGAAAGGAGTAGACTAAAATGTCCTCATTCAAAGAAACATATCACATAAACAGTTTAAAGCATACAAGCATATATCGTGTGTCCTAAACAGATAAGGGGCCCTTTTGTGCCACGGGTAGGCCTAGCGTATTTAAAAGATGTATGTGTAGAATTGAACCATTTTGTTACCCCAAAGAAAATTTCGCATATAAAATGATGTTCAAGAAGCGAAAATAAGCAGGGGAAGTAGGAATAAACGAAAAAACACAAAGGAAAGGCCCACGCAGGGGTCATTTGAAAAGAGTACCAAAATACAAGAAAGGCAAGCCCACACAGGGGCAAACAACAATAAGTACATATAGAAAAACCCACGCAGGGGCGAAATCCGCGAAAACGCTTCTGATGGCCCAGCCTCTAATCTGCTCCTCTCGTATTGTGCCATGAGATGCTGAAGCCTATATTGAATCATTAGCAAGTATCCTTCGTTCTGACGGCCTTTCTCTTCACAGTCTTTAAGACACATTCCGCTTTCCTTATCTCCAATCAATAAGTTAAGCTCTCCCAAATCGCTTCTCAAGCTTTCTAATTCTTGAGTTACGCTCTAGAGGGCATACTTATCCTCCTCTTGCTTTTGAAGAAATTCCTCGTGCATTTCCTAGGCTTCTCTTCTTACCTCTCTTAGTTCTATCAAAGCTTTGGACTCTTTGTTCTCTATACTGCGGTAAATGTTCGGAACTGAGAAGGAGACACCCTGTATATTGCTCTTCAACCAAGCTTTGTAAGTTTCATCATACCCCGCATTAAATCGATATATGGCAATGGTGTCCTTGTTCATTCACACTGCTCTTTTCCATTCTCTCATCATCTCTGAAGCCTCAGGCACTCTATCATCCCCGATGTCAAATAGATAGATATGGTAGTATGCTTTTGGGGTGTAGTTTTTCTTCTTCCGAACTGTCTCAGGACCCGAATGGGTTCATATGGGCGAATACCTCGAATACCTGGCATAGGAAGCACAAGTTGTATGTCGCCCCGTACTATGGCATCTTTCAAGATCAAACGGTCGAACATCTACTGGATATTTTCTTCTCTCAACTCAGAAAAAAATTGAACCCATCTTTCTCTGGTTCTTCTTTTTTCTAAGTCTGCCCAGAACAACATGTCATTCAAACTCATAAGAGCATTATGCTTATCGAGGGTATGGAGTTCTTGAGTTCCGTGGCTCTTCACCAAGTGACTCATTATCCACCATTGGAGGAGAAAGTTGTAATCCTGAAAGTAACGATGCCCTTCCTTGCATTTTCCCAAAGCACGGTACATGTCGTAAAGGATGACATGTGCGATATGATAATACTTTACTTGCCCTCGGTTTAAATTTCTGTGGAATAGAGTGTGTGCAAGCATTATTACCCGGGTGTTCATGGTGACTAATAGTGCGATAGTAAATGCCAAATGTTTGATCTCGTCCCATTCTTTGAAAGTGACCCTGAACTCTTGGTTGTAATTCATATAGAAGCTCACATGCCCGAATCTGACATAGACATCCATAAAAGAAACGCTAGAACCTTCGGCCTAGTAGGCGCAATCCTTTCTTAATTCGAGCCAGTTTACAATATACTCGAGGGTAGCTTGTTAGGGATTAGGATGCTTTCCCATTTTCTCACTCTTTCTTCAATCCCTGAACCGACTGTGTCTATTCCGTCCCGAATTTCCTCAATCATCGAGGTGATTTCCATGATTTCAAATCGAAACACCATTTTCTTGTTGTCCTAATAACCTGTGAGGACTTCAATCAGCTCGGGCCACCCGACCATATTGATAAGTTCTGTTAAGGCCCCTATAAATTTGTTGAGGGCCCTTTTGTGAACCATAGTGAGGTCGTTGTACCACATCTTGAGCAAAACTGGGGCTTCTACTACCATGTCGAATTTAGGAAATCGATCCATACCTACAAAATAAAGCACGGTTAAGATTCCCTCCCTCAAATAGGCAACAATCAGGTTTCCACACATACATCTTTCAAATGTCAAATAATATGATATGTCGTTAGGTCGTGGACCTTGGACATGATTTTTGGCGGTTTTACTAATGGAGTTAATACGCCTTGGATATTAAGCTGTCTTAGGCTAATGCTTAGATTTGTATTTGGTTTCGCTCTACTCTAGGTTGACTAGAATTGGTTGAGAAATGATGGTTACCCGAGTCGGACAAACAACGGGGTGAAGTCTAATAAACGACGTTGGATAACCACAAGCCAACTATTCGTTTATGACTTCCAAAGAATTCAACTTGTTTTTTTTTCTGAAGGACAACCGTAGTAAGCCACATAACCGCCTTTTTTCCTAATGCAATCTATTTGCCGTTTGGCGGAATCGGGTGCCATGAATGCCACAATTCAATATATGCGATAAATAAAAGAAGTAGACAGTAAAAACACATAGCCAAATACATTAATCTTAAGGTTAGAACCATTCAAAGCCCCATTAGAGTCGCCATTCTATTTTATTAGGAAAATATTATTTAAACTGGTTTTAGAGTCGCCACTTGATTTTTAAGAAAAATCAAGAAAACTTACATTTTCAAAAGACTAAAACAGAAAATCTCATGAAAACTTAAAGGGGGTTCGGGGTTCTTATTAGCATTTCGGGAGGGATTTAAAGCACTCGAAACACCCGCTAACATACAGTTATCCAGTAATTAATTATTTGGCTCAAATAATTTATCTTAACTTGAATTGCAAAATTTATAGTTAGAACCGTTTTAAAAAGGGAAAAAGGAGGGAGATACAGGAATACTAAGTGAGATAATTTGCGACATTTGTTCTTAAAGTTTTGTCAAACGATGACTGATTTAGTTAAGTTGTTAAATCAAAATGGGCGTCTTACGGGGATTTGAATTTTTCGGCCTTAAGATTAGCAGCAAATATTAGCAAGCACACAAATACAATGAAATAGAGAGGGAAAAAGACTCGGGCCCATGTTTGGTTTTTTCTGTCCGCATGGACCAACACTTGGGCCAAAAGGCCCAATTTTCGCTACCTGTCCTAAATTCTAACGGTATAATAGCTAATAAGTGGGCTTAGGCCCAAATGTAACAAAATATAATTTTTTGAAATAAAGAGTGGGTCTTTGGCCCAATTTTTCAACTCTACAATCTGTTGCATAAATAGAAGTGAAAATACAAAATAGAGCCTCGAAATAACACAAATAATAACATATTTAAGACAACTTATCAATTCAACTTTTATGATAATATGTGCCAAAATAAACTTGACCAAATTAAACAACGTAGAACGCTAATGACCCAAGCACCATTAATAAATAAAGTAGTAGACATTCAAGCTACAGTGTCATATAAGTGCAAAAATAATGAATCCTAATAATGTTAGCAAATTGACTAATTAAACTACTATGCATTGAACATTACAAGTGATTAGCATCATAACAAAAGGGTCCCAGCGGCTTCCAAATACCAAAAAAAAAAAACAAATAAACAATGGAATATTATCTAAACCAAACAAAGCAAGATGCAAAAGAAACTAAGGCATGCTGGAAAATTACGATGCACATGACACGATATATGTCAGAAAGAGCATGCTCACCCAATGTCCAAATTGGAATAAAAATTACACAAAACTAAACAAGAACTCTTAGCTAAAATTAGCTTATCACTACTAGTAGCATCAAAAGAAGTGATTTAAGATTTCAAAAATATGAATCAGTAAAAAAAATAAAATTCGAATGATCTAAACTGAGAGGTGAAGGAACACTTGACTCTTCCTTGAGCTAAAACAAATACGGACAGCACCCTAGGACAACATGCTACTGCTGCGCCAACTGATTTTAGCTTTTTAAAATATTTAAAGTCAACAAGAAGTAACGACTCATGATGAATAATAGAGAAAGAAACACTTAGCAGAAGGAGCAGGTCAATGCAACCTTAATAACTGGTTCAAATCGGCAGGTATAACGACGACAACGAAACAGACCGCTAAAGCCTTGGAACATCATAATTAATCATAAAAATGAACAACTCAAACACAAACAAATTTAAACTCAAGCTAAACCGAAATCTTCAATCATTGGCTCTGAAAAACAAAGATGCTAATAGCTAGATTCAAACATTTGAAATATTTTGTTATGCAAAATACCCATCAAACAACCACAACACAGGGGAAACGAGAGCATGAGCATGCAAGATTTCAAGTACACGAGAATTTGGATACACACGCTGTCAAACATAACGTAATAGTGAAGAATAAGAGGAATCGGTTTTACCTTTCTCTGAGCAAAGAAATGAGGCTACGACCTGAGGAGCGATGACCTCACCACCACACACAAATTTCGAGAGTTCCGACGAGCAGCGTGAATGTCTCGGAAAAAGAAACTAGCTTCTGAATACGCCCTATAATTCTTGATTTCTTAAGTTAATATTTTCTTTTAAAAAACCTATGTATCCCTATGTGTCTTTTCTTTCTCTTGACTCCAAATTTCAACCAAAATCTTTCAAAAAGAAAAGAAAAATTTCCCCCTTTTCAACAGTGAATAAGCAACTATATATAGAAGGGAATCACTAAGATTTCGAGTTTGAGAAGGAAAAGGCTAGAAAAAAAATCCCATTAGCAACAAGGATCAATTCAAAATTTAAATTCCCAAAATCCTTTCACCATTTAGGACAAACAACCTTTTTCTTGCAATTTCAACCCATTCCGGAAGAGGAAAGGGGAGAAACACATGCCTCTTTGCTGCTGGAATCGTACGATTTGGAGAGACGTTGGACTGCTGGAATTTTGTCGTCGTCTGTTGTCTGTCGCTTTGCTCACTGATGTTGTTCACGCTATTGGCTTTCTCTTTTGTGAAGGAGAAACGGAAGTGGGCCGAGTTGTTTGAATTGGGTCGAGATAGTGGGTGTGTCTTGTAGCTAAGGGTTGCTGTAAATGTTTGGATCGCAGGGATTGTTATTGGAATGTGTATATATTGTATGTCTTTGGATCGGTTGAATGTTAAGAGGTGGGCTGGAACATTGAATTCACTGGAGTGGGCTGAAAAATTGCAAGGAAAGTCCCAAAGCTGGTCTCTTGAAGGGGTTAAAACCAATTGCTAGATTTTGGGTTAAAATTATAATCAAACAATTACCCAAATAATTTTCAAATGTAACTAAATTGAATTCAAACGATGAAATAGTCAAGGCTTAAGCAAGAAAAATTTATGCAAATTAATTAATGAGCTTCTAAATCTTAACGAAATAAAATAATTAACTTACTTATAAACTAATTAATATAAACGACTAAATAGCCAAATATTTAAATAAAGCTGAAATTCTTTTGAGACATTTTTCGAACATTCATAAAATATACTAATTAGGCACATAATTATACAAACTAGCATATTTATTATTTTAAAATTTATAAAAATGACAAAACTACTTAAAATGACTTGAAAATTATTTTGAATTTTATAAAGCCAATT
>JAJOOH010004505.1:0-16568 GCA_029582605.1 Solanum gracilifrons
AAGGGTTTAGGTTAAGGCTTTTATCTAGGTTTTTAGGGATTAGGGATTTGGGTTTTTTACGTTATGTTTTTTAGGTTTTAAGGTTTAGGGTTTTTTTTTGTATTTTTTGAGGATTAACCATGTACAATTTAGGGCTTTATAGGGTTTAGAGCTTAGAATTTTTTAGGTTAAGGGGTTTTTGGGTTTAAGGGTTTTTAAGGGTTGAGCGTTTCTTAGGGTTTGGGGATTAGGATTTTTTTTGCGTTTATTTAAATTTAGGGTTTACAAAGTTTTAGGACGTAGTGTTTAGAGCTAAGGGTATTATAGGGGTTTTAAATGGTTTTTAGGGTTTTTTTAGGGTTTATAGTATTTGAGGTTTCTTATGTTTAGGAATTCGGGTTTCTTAGGTACTTAAGTTTAGGATTTAGCGTTTTAGGTTAGGGTTTATGGTTGAAGGATTTGTTTTTTTTTAGGTTTAGGGATTTAGGTTAAGGGTTTTATTTTAGATTTGGTGGTTTAGAGGTTTGTGTTTTTGAGTTAATGTTTTTATCTATGTTTTTATGATATAGGACTTTGGGTTTATTAGGTCAAGGATATTTATGTTTTATAGGTTTAGGGTATAGGCTTAGATTTTGTTTTTTTTTCTGTTTTTAGGGTTGAGCATATACAATTTAGGGCTTTATAGGGTTTAGAGTTTAGGGTTTTTTAGGTTTAGGTGTTTTAAGTATTTTAAGGGTTAAGTTTTTCTTAGAGTGTTTTAGGGTTTAGGGTTTAGGACTTAGGGTTTTATTGGGTTTTTTAGGTTTAGGGTTTATGGATGCTTAGGATTTTAGGTTTAGAGCTTAGGGTTTTGTAAGTGTTAGAAATGGGTTTTTAGGTTTATTTCAGGGTTTATATGATTTAGGGTTAAGGGTTTCTTAGATTTTAGATTTAGGATTTAGGGTTTAGGGATTATGTTTTTTTTTTATGTTTAGGGATTTATGTTAAGAGTTTTTCTATATTTTTAGGGTTTAGGGCTTTGTTTCTTTAGGTTAAAGGTTTTATCTAGGGTTTTCTGGGTTTTATTATTTTAGGGTTTAGGGCTAAGGGTTTTTTGTGTTTTCTAGGGTTTAGTATATACGAATTAGGGATTACAAGTTTGAGTTATTTTAGGTTTATGGTTTTTTAAGGGTTAAGTGTTTGGTAGGGTTTTTTAGGATTTAGGGTTTTGAACTTAGGGTTTTTTGTGCTTTTTAGGTCTAGGGTTTACGAATTTTTAGGATTCAGTGTTTAGAGCGTGGTGTTTTGTTTGGATTTTAAATGGTTTTAGGATTTATAGGATTTAGAGTTTCTTAAGATTTAGGGAGGGTTTCTTAGGGTTTTAGGTTATGAATTATGTGTTTTAGTTTAGGGCTTAGATTTTTTTTAGGATTAAGGTTTTTGGTTATGGTTTTTTTTTACATTTTTAGTGTTTCAAGATTTTAAGCTTATGGTTAATTAGGTCTTTATAGGTTTAGAGTTTTCGGCTTAGTTTTTTTTTGAGTTTTAGGGTTAATCTTATACGATTTAGGGCTTTATAGGGGTTTTGGGTTCTTTAGGGGTTTTAAGGGTTAAGTGTTTGTCAGGGTTTTTCAGAGTTTATAGTTATGGGCTTTGGGTATTTTGGGTTTTTTAGATTTAGGGTTTATAGATTTCTATATTTTAGAATTTAGAGATTAGGTTTTTGTAGGGGTTTTACCTGGTTTTAGGGGTTTTATAGGGTTAGTACGATTTAGGGTTTCTTCAGGTTTAGGGTTTTGTGTTTCTTAGGCGTTTTAGTTTAGGATTTGGGTTTTGGATTCATGGATAAGGTCTTAGGGTTTTAATTAGGTTTAAGGATTTAGGTTAATGCTTTTATCTATCTTTTTAGGGTTTAGGTATTTGGATTTTTTAGGTTAAACTTTTTTAGGGTTTTATACGTTTAGTGTTTAGACTTTCTTAGGGTTTTAGGTTCAGTATTTAGGGTTTTAGGTTAGGGTTTAGAGATTAGGGCTTAGGGTTTTTGTGGTCTAGGATTTTATGTTAAGGGTGTTATCTATGTTTTTAGGGTTTAGGGCTTTGGATTTTTTAGGTTTAGGATTCTTAGGGTTTTATCTCGGTAGGATTTTGGGGTTATGGTTTTTTGTGTTTTTAGGGTTTAACATATACGATTTAGGGCTTACTAAGATTTAGAGGTTAGATTTTTTCTAGCTTAAGGGGTTTTGGGGTTTTTTGGGGTTAAGTGTTTCTTAGGGTTTTTAGGGTTTAGGGTTTACACCTAGGGATTTCGGTGTTTGTAGGTTTAGGGTTTATAGATATTTAGGATTCAGGGTTTAGATCTTAGGTTGGTTTTTAGGGGTTTTTTAGGGTTAGTAGGATTTAGGGTTTCTTAAAGTTTAGTGTTTAGTGTTTCTTAGGGGTTTGAGTTTAAAATTTGGGTTTTGGATTCAAGGTTGAGGGAATAAGGGTTTTTTAGGTTTAATCATTTAGGTTAAGGCTTTTATCTAGGTTTTTAGGGTTTAGGGATTTGGGTTTATTACGTTAAGGTTTTTTGGGGTTTAAGGCTTAGGGTTTTTTTTTTGTACTTTTTAGGATTAAGCATATACAATTTAGGGATTTATAGGGTTTAGAGCTTAGAGTTTTTTTAGGTTTAGGGATTTTTGGGCTTTTAGGGATTTGAAGGGTTAAGTGTTTCTTAGGGTTTAGGGTTTGGGTCTTAGGATTTTTTTTCTATATTTTAAAGTTTAGGGTTTACAAATTTTTAGGATGTAGTGTTTACAGCTAAGGGTATTGTAGGGGTTTTAAATGGTTTTTAGAGTTTCTTTTAGGGTTTATAGTATTTAAGGTTTCTTAAGATTTACGAAATAGGGTTCTTAGGGATTTAGGGTTTTAGGTTATGTTTAGGGTTTCAGGCTTGGGGTTTTTTTTAGGTTTAGGGATTTAGGTTAGTGGTTTTATCTAGGATTTTATGGTTTAGAGCTTTGGGTTTTCGAGTTAAGGTTTTTCTCTATGTTTTTAGGGTTTAGGGCTTTGGATTTTTTAGGTTTAGGATTCTTAGGGTTTTATCGATTAATTGTTTCGGTGTTACATTTTTTTGTGTTTTCAGGGTTTAACATATACGATTTAGGGCATAATAGGGTTTAGAGCTTAGTTTTTTTATAGCTTAAGGGGTTTTGTTTATTTTTACGGTTAAGTGTTTCTTAGGATTTTAGGGTTTAGGGTTTACACTTTGGGTTTTTTGTTTTTTTAAGTTTAGGGTTTACAGATATTTAGGATTCAGGGTTTAGATCATAGGTTTTGTAGGGGTTTTAAATGGTTTTTAGGGGTTTTATATGGTCAGTAATATTTAAAGTTTCTTAAGGTTTAGGGTTTAGAGTTTCTTAGGGGTTTGAGTTTAGGATTTGGGTTTTGGAATCATAGTTTAGGGATTAGGGTTTTTTAAGGTTTAAGGGTTTAGGTTAAACCATTTATCTAGGTTTTTAGGGATTGGGGATTTGGGTTTTTTACGTTATGTTTTTTAGGTTTTAAGGCTTAGGGTTTTTTTTTTTGTATTTTTTAGAATTAACCATGTACAATTTAGGTCTTTATAGGGTTTAGAGCTTAGAGTTTTTTAGGTTAAGGGGATTTTGGGTTTAAGGGTTTTTAAGGGTTGAGTGTTTCTTAGGGTTTTGGGCTTAGGATTTTTTTTTTGTGTTTTTTAAAGTTTAGGGTTTACAAAGTTTTAGGATGTAGTGTTTAGAGCTAAGGGTCTTATAGGGGTTTTTAATGTTTTTTAGGGTTTTTTTAGGGTTTATAGTATTTAAGGTTTCTTATGATTTAGGAATTAGGGTTTCTTAGGGATTTAGGTTTAGGATTTAGGGTTTTAGGTTAGGGTTTATGGTTTAGGGATTTGGTTTTTTTTTAGGTTTAGGGATTTAGGTTAAGGGTTTTATTTTAGATTTGGTGGTTTAGAGGTTTGGGTTTTTGAGTTAATGTTTTTATCAATGTTTTTATGATATAGGACTTTGGGTTTATTAGGTCAAGGATATTTAGGTTTTATAGGTTTAGGGTATAGGCTTAGATTTTTTTCTTTTTCAGTTTTTAGGGTTGAGCAAATACAATTTAGGGCTTTATAGGGTTTAGAGTTTAGGGTTTTTTAGGTTTAGGTGTTTTAAGTATTTTAAGGGTCAAGTGTTTCTTAGAGTGTTTTAGGGTTTAGGGTTTAGGACTTAGGGTTTTTTTGGGTTTTTTAGGTTTAGGGTTTATGGATGCTTAGGATTTTGGGTTTAGAGCTTAGGGTTTTGTAAGTGTTTGAAATGGGTTTTTGGGTTTATTTCAGGGTTTATATGATTTAAGGTTTAGGGTTTCTTAGGTTTTAGATTTAGGATTTAGGGTTTAGGGATTATGTTTTTTTTATGTTTAGGGATTTATGTTAAGGGTTTTTCTATATTTTTAGGGTTTAGGGCTTTGTTTTTTAGGTTAAATGTTTTATCTAGGGTTTTCTGGGTTTTATTATTTTAGGGTTTAGGGCTAAGGGTTTTTTGTGTTTTCTAGGGTTTAGCATATACGATTTAGGGGTTACAAATTTGAGTTATTTTAGGTTTATGGTTTTTTAAGGGTTAAGTGTTTGGTAGGGTTTTTTAGGGTTTAGGGTTTTGAACTTAGGGTTTTTTTGTGCTTTTTAGGTCTATGGTTTACGGATTTTTAGGATTCAGTGTTTAGAGCGTGGTTTTTTGTATGGATTTGAAATGGTTTTAGGATTTATAGAATTTAGAGTTTCTTAAGGTTTAGGGAGGGTTTCTCAAGGTTTTAGGTTACGATTTTTGGGTTTTAGTTTAGGGCTTATATTTTTTTTTAGGATTAATGTTTTTTGTTATGGTTTTTTTTTACATTTAGTGTTTCAAGATTTTAAGCTTATGGTTAATTAGGTTTTTATAGGTTTAGAGTTTTCGGCTTTGTTTTTTTTTTTGTGATTTAGGGTTAATCTTATACGCTTTAGGGCTTTATAAGGGTTTTGGGTTCTTTAGGGGTTTTAAGGGCTAAGTGTTTGTTGGGGTTTTTCAGAGTTTAGAGTTATGGGCTTAGGGTATTTTGGGTTTTTTAGATTTAGGGTTTATAGATTTCTATATTTTAGAATTTAGAGCTTAGGTTTTTGTAGGGGTTTTTTAGGGTTAGTAGGATTTAGGGTTTCTTAAGGTTTAGGGTTTAGTGTTTCTTAGGGGTTTGAGTTTAAAATTTAGGTTTTGGATTCATGGATTAGGTCTTAGGGTTTTTTTTGGGTTTAAGCATTTAGGTTAAGGCTTTTATCTAAGTTTTTAGGGCTTAGGGATTTGGGTTTTTTACGTTAAGGTTTTTTGGGGTTTAAGGCATAGGGTTTTTTTTTGTATTTTTTAGGATTAAGCATATACAATTTAGGGATTTATAGGGTTTAGAGCTTAGAGTTTTTTAGGTTTAGGGGTTTTTGGGCTTTTAGGGATTTGAAGGGTTAAGTGTTTCTTAGGGTTTAGGGTTTGGGTCTTAGGATTTTTTTTCTATATTTTAAAGTTTAGGATTTACAAATTTTTAGGATGTAGTGTTTACAGCTAAGGGTATTGTAGGGGTTTTAAATGGTTTTTAGAGTTTCTTTTAGTGTTTATACTATTTTAGGTTTCTTAAGATTTAGGAAATAGGGTTCTTAGGGATTTAGGGTTTTTGGTTATGTTTAGGGTTTTTTTTAGGTTTAGGGATTTAGGTTAGTGGTTTTATCTAGGATTTTATGGTTTAGAGCTTTGGGATTTTAAGTTAAGGTTTTTATCTATGGTTTTAGGGTTTAGGGCTTTGGATTTTTTAGGTTTAGGATTATTAGGATTTTATCGATTAATTGTTTCGGTGTTACGTTTTTTTGTGTTTTTAGGGTTTAACTTATACGATTTAGGGCTTAATAGGGTTTAGAGCTTATATTTTTTTATAGCTTAATGGGTTTTGTTTTTTTTTACGGTTAAGTGTTTCTTAGGTTTTTAGGGTTTAGGGTTTACACTTTGGGTTTTTTGTGTTTGTAAGTTTAGGGTTTACAGATATTTAGGATTCAGGGTTTAGATCTTAGGTTTTGTAGGGGTTTTAAATGGTTTTTAGTGGTTTTATATGGTCCGTAATATTTAGGGTTTCTTAAGGTTTAGGGTTTAGTGTTACTTAGGGGTTTGAGTTTAGGATTTGGGTTTTGGAATCATAGTTTAGGGATTAGGGTTTTTTAAGGTTTAAGGGTTTATGTTAAGGTTTTTATCTAGGTTTTTAGGGATTAGGGATTTGGGTTTTTTACGTTATGTTTTTTAGGTTTTAAGGTTAGGGTTTTTTTTGTATTTTTTAGGATTAACCATGTACAATTTAGGGCTTTATAGGGTTTTGAGCTTAGAGTTTTTTAGGTTAAGGGGTTTTTGGGTTTAAGGGTTTTTAAGGGTTGAGTGTTTCTTAGGGTTTGGGGCTTAGGATTTTTTCTTTGCGTTTTTTTAAGATTAGGGTTTACAAAGTTTTAGGATGTAGTGTTTAGAGCTAAGGGTATTATAGGGGTTTTAAATGGTTTTTAGGGTTTTTTACGGTTTATAGTATTTAAGGTTTCTTATGATTTAGGAATTAGGGTTTCTTAGGGATTTAGGTTTAGGATTTAGAGTTTTAGATTTTTTTTTTATTTTTTTTTTGTTAGCAACACCCACAGGCCTTAGCATAAATAAAGACAAAACTACAAAGAGGGGGACTTAAACCTTAACTCCAAAGAAGGTGGTGCAAGCGTTGGTAACCTACTAAGTAACCTTAGTTGGTTCTCCAACTCTTCACCAAACAAAATAGAACCTATAGTCTATGCACCTATATTAGAGGATTCCTCTCGATACAAAGATTCTAGGGAAGCATAAATGAGGGAGACTCTTCCCTTACAAGTAAAGATTAAAATTAAAAGTTATCCTAGCTAGGGGACAGACTAGTAAAAGATGACAGGAGGATCATCAAAAGGAAGACTTGAAGTAGTTCATGCTCGTTCATAATTCTTCACGGATTGGATTAAATCAAGGAGGTTCCTTAATTCTTTTCAATTTTCGTCTTCTGAAGCTTGCCATACCTGCTACATCCTGTTGGAAGTATGCTGCCGCAAGTTTGGGAAGTTGCTGGATGTTGAAGTATACCTGAGGAGTAGGAATCTGATGACTGTGTTTAGAGAGTACATCTGCCACAAAATTGGCCTCCCTGAAAGTGTGAGTGCATTTGAAATGATCAAGTTGAGTGTCAAGTTGGTGGAGCTGTTGCATTTGGGAGGAAATATTCCAGGGAATCGATTTGCTATTCTTGAGCCAATGGACCAGCAGTTGGGAATCGACTTCAAGGATCACTTAATTATATTTCATATGTATGCACCATGTTATGCCGAAAATCGCAGCTTCCACCTCTGCTTGGTTGTTTGTTCCTGTCCCCAAGGGAGCTGAAAAGGCCAAGATAATCTCTCCAAAGTGGTTTCTGATGACATCCCCTGCTCCTATGCTGCCCAGATTACTCAGAGCACTCCCGTCCGTGTTAAGTTTAACCCACCTGTGAGGAGGTTTGGTCCACTGGACAGCAGTAACCTTGGTGTCTTGGGAACATTTCTCGATGACATTACATAACTTGTTCCACCTCAAAGGCCAAGAAATGTAAGGAAAGACTGTGTAGCAGCTTGAAAGTGTCCAGAATCTCTAAATGTTTCACCCTTGCAATGTTGGATTGCTTGCCCCCGTACTTTGCAGCACACCTATTTTTCCACAAATTCCAACAAATAAAGATTGGTGTGGATTGTAAAATTCACTTGTGTGCTTCATTATTATGAGTAGCACTCCACCATCTCATGATCATGTTTCTAAGTGGCAAGAAATCAGTTTGGATACCAAGCGAGATTGCAAAGTACTTCCAAACAGCCTTGGCAAAGTCTTCGGAGTTGAATGTATGCTCGATAGTGTCTAAACCTGGAGAGTGACAGCAGTGGCAGTCGCTAGGCTCAATTCCAAAGCTGGAAAGCTTTTCATTAGTAGGGAGTTTGCCCCTGATGGCTCTCCAAAGTAGAAATGAGCATTTAAAAGGAATTTTTGGATGCTACGTGTAAGTGTTGATCTTGGTTTTTTCCTTTTTTTCTCTAATATTGTTCCATGCAGAAGAGACAGAAAATAAACCACTAGTGTTGAGTTTCCACACTGCCTGATCAGGCATTCCTTGCTGGAGCTGTAGCTGCATGGATAAAATATTATGTACCTGGCTTGGAGGAGCTACCCGTAGCACCTTAGGCATGTTCCAATGTCCATCTTCAATAAATTCCGAAACAGAATCATTGTTGAACCTGTTGCTGTTCGAGGTATAATGAGCCAACGGACCCACTCCTAGCTAGTTATCCCACCAAAAGGAACATGATCCATTTCTGATTTTCCATTGAATATTGCTCTCCACAGTGAGTTTATTCTTCATCATCAATCTCCAAGCTTGGGATTCTCCTGTGTCCCATTTTTTACTTATAGGATGGGATCTTTGACAATATTTTGCCTTTAAAAAATCCCCCCAAAGTGTTTGCTTGGATCTAAATGTCCACCATTGCTTGAATTGGAATGCTTGACACACATCATTCATAAGTCGAACTCCAATTCCCCCTTCATCATACGGAAAACTTAGGTTTTTCCATGAAGACCAATGGTATTTTTTCTTGTCATTCCTCCAACCCCAGTAAAAGTCAGCCATAATACCTTGAATTTGCTTCATAACAGTGGAGGGTGTGGAGGTAGCTGCGAGAATGTGAATGGGGAGTGATTGTAACACATGCTTAATCAAGGTTACTCTGCCCCCATAACTCAGTAATTTGGATTGCCACCCTACAATTCTGTTCCCTACTTTGCTGATGAGTTTCGAGAAATAAATTATCTTAGGCCTGCCAACAAATAAAGGGCATCCTAGGTAAGTAAAAGGAGCTTCTTTTTGGTGAAAACCTGTGTATTTTCTTATCCTGTCGCAGGTGTTTCTGAAGGCATTGGAATGCAACATGAAGTGGCTTTTTGCTTTGTTAATGAGCTGGCCAGATACCCTCTCATAAGTAGCCAGTGTATGCATAATGAGCTTAAGAGAGTGCTTCCTCCCAGAAGTGAAAATAATGATGTCATCTGCGAAGCTCAGATGGTTAATCTACGGCCCCCTCCTTTCCATATGGAAGCCATGGTACTGAGGGTTAAGATGCAATCTGTTCAAGGATCTCGACAGCACCTCAGCACCTAAAATAAATAGGGCTGGGGATAGGGGATCACCCTGCTTTAGGCCTCTAGTGGAATGGAAAAAACCATGCCTCTTGCCATTAATAATGATAGAGTACCAATTATTTTCCATAATTCTCCACACCATGTCTATGAAGATTTCATCAAACCTCATCTTTCTAAGGATTAGACAAATATATGACCAAGACACCCTGTCGTAGGCTTTTGCCATATCAAGTTTGATCACTACATTGCTTCCAATGTTAGGTTTTTTGATTTGGTGAATAATTTCTTGAGCTAACATAATGTTCTCTGAAATACTCCTTCCCTTAACGAAACCTGACTGATTATGAGAGATCAGACTAGGCAAGATGGGAGCCAATCTGAGACACAATAGCTTAGAAATAATTTTGTTAGTGACATTACTCAAGCTAATTGGTCGAAACTCAGATAGTTTATTAGGATTATTCACTTTAGGGAGTAAGACTAGGCAAGTATGTGAAAAATACTTAGGAAGCAAATGGCCACTGAAAAAGGAATGGATGACTGCCAGCAGGTCCCTTTTTATAATACTCCAGCACTTCTGGAAAACACACCCATTCATTCCATCAGGTCCAGCAGCTGAATTAGGATTCAAGGAGTGGACCACCTCCTTTAGTTCATCCAGCGTTGGTAGCTCCTTCATCCTATCATTTTGTTCCTGCGTAATAATTCTAGGAATGCACTCCATGGGGATTTCATCAATAAGCTTTTCCTCCCCTGTAAAGATGTTCTGAAAATGCTCACAGGCATCCTGTGCAATGTGGTCATCACCTTGTACCCATTCATCATTGTCCTTGAGGATTTTGTGGATAAACAACCTTCTCCTTCTTCCTCTAATCAATGCATGAAAGTACTTAGAATTACCATCACCCTCTTTGAACCACTGTAGCTGAGTTTTTTGTTTAAGAATAGAATCCTCCAACTTCATGAATTTTATATATTCTGCATTAAGACCATGAAGTTTTGTTCTCTGTTCTTCAGTGTTGTTGTGAATGAGGTCCTCTTCTGCCAGCCTGACTCTTTCCTCATAATCTCTGACCTTTGCATAAATGTCCCCGAACTGCATTTTAGACCAAGCACTGAGTGTAGAGGCAAGTCTCTTTATTTTCTGATGGAAGGTCCACATGGGATGTCCTTCAATAGGTATGTTCCAGCAGTTGGTAACAGTCTCAGTAAATGAAGATTGATCAGCCCAACAGTTAAGAAATCTGAAGTATTTAGTGTGATTCTCTGGTCTAACAGTCATTTCCATCAGGAGAGGGCAGTGGTCAGACCCCACAGAAGGTAGGTGGGTAATGTTAGTGTGAGGCATGATTTGCAACCACCTATCATTAACCATAGCTCTGTCTAACCTTTTCCAAATTCTGAAATTTATACCCCTTTGATTAGACCAAGTGAATTTAGGTCCATTAAACCCCAAGTCCATGAGTCCACAAGCTTCAATGACTCCAATGAATTCAATACTTTTTCTCATATTGTCAGGAATGCCTCCCAGCTTTTCATCAGTACCCGTTATAACATTGAAATCTCCAACAGTGCACCAAGGGGTGGCATCTCTAGTATCTGCAAAATGCAGTAGCCTGTCCCAGAAGGGCCTTATGAGATAATCTTTGCATTTGGCATACACAAAGGTCTTGATGTAAGTTCCAGGAGCTTCAGTGTGGTTGATTTTGCAAGTGATCTGTTGCTCATCAGTTTCAAGTACCTTGCAAGTTATATCATTTATCCAAAATAACCAAATTTTACCATTGACGTTACTAGTAGCATTAACCATGGCAAGCATACTTTTAAACATGTTCACATGGCCTTGGTCTGAGAAAGGTTCCAAAATGGCAATCATAGAAACATGATGGATATTTTTGAGATTCTTAAGTCTTTCTATAACACCTTGGGTATTGATACCTCGCACATTCCATATGATTGTACTAATCATTGGGATGATTTAGAGGTAAATAGTCTAGTGTTTGGTCTCCCTGCTGTTACAGGAGTGGTTGAGGCTGGTTTTTTGAGAGGTAGTCTTTCCAAGTGCATACCTCTTGGAGAGAGTCCCTGCTTGTTGGTAATTTGTTGCAGCTCCCTGTCAAACTTTGTATCATTGTTTGGGCTAAAAGCTTTGATTAAGAGTTCACTAATCTCATCATCTTCATCGTGTGCATTGTCAAGTGGATTGTCTTCTTCTATTTCATCTTCTGAATTTTCCACCTCATACTCATCTCTTACAGTCCTTTTGGCCTGATCAGGAGGTTTTCCAGGAGTGGGGGTGTTGTATTGGGCCATAAGGGCGATCACATCCATAACTTGCTCCACCATGATGAATTTTTACAAGGGTTTATTCCTTCCTCATTATTGCTATTTTGAGTAAGTTCTTGGTGATGCTGCTCAACTTGCTTCTTCTTAATAGCTTCCCTCCTCTTCTTGCTGGGCTTATTCTTACTCTTGGGGGTTTCCACCTGTTTACTGGAGCTAGCTTTGTTTCCCATATCCTTTGCCATCGAACCGTTGGGCTGATTATCCACCTTCCTAATGGTATGTACCTGCTGATTTCCATCTGTACTGTGCTGTACCTGTTTTTGATACTGTTTGGCAACATTTGTAGTGGTAGCAGGGGCTGGAAGGTCATTCCTAGGTTTAGCCATTTGGTTCTCATGCAAAGCATGAGATAATTCCCTCCCCTTAGGTACCCTTTCCTGCAAGTTAGTGATTTTCTCCTTCACTACCATCCTCCCTCCGAAAACTTCAGCAGCTACAAACAGGGGGGTTGCAGGGGATGGGACCTCATGTTCAACGCCAAATTCCTCAACATCAATAATACAAGGGGATGGGGGTATAGGAATCTGATCACCAGATTCCTCAATTTCAATCACAAGAGGTTTAGCATTCATACCTGTTTTCTGGGTGGTCTGTTGAGTATGGGATGTTTGGACTTGCTATGTCTGCACCTGAAAATTTTGAGTCTTACCTTGATCCTGATTTTGTTGGTTGTTTTTGTTTTTCTTCCTGGTTTGCACTTGCCATTGTTCCTCTTTGTGTGTGACAGCAACTTCAGTTGGCCTGCTTGCATTGTTTTGCCTATTTGATTGAACTTTTTCCTTGCTTTCCTCCTGCTGTTGATTTTTTTTGGGTGCTGATTTGGCTGCTTCTCGTAACCTTTCTTGTTGGTTTCCAGCTCCTTCTGTTGTTTTATTACTTCATCCCTGTCCTTCACTGGACATTCTCCAAGTACATGGCCTTGGTGCTTACAGTAAAGACAATAAGAGGGAACATCTTCAAACTCTATGATTTGCCACTTGCCTAGAGAGGGATCTTTTTCCGAAAAACCTAGCCACACATGTTGAGGTCTTTCTTTAGAGATTTCTATTTGGACTCTTACTTTTGCCACTCTTCCCCTGGTTTTTTTGCATAGTTGCAGAGTCCAGATATAGGGCCTTACCAATTGGGGACAGCAATGGAGTGAGGATGTCCATATAGTAACAATGCCAAGGGAGCTTGGGTAAGGTGATCCAGATTGGCACGATAGGAGTTTCCTCAGCAGGTTTAAATGTAGGAGTCCACATTTGTAGCTTCATAGGGTGGCCTGCAATGAACATCTTCTGTTTTGTCCAGACTGAAATATGGTCAGCCTCATTATCCAAATCGATGTAAATATGCCTTGAGTTAAAATGTGCAATCTTAACCCCTCCAGTGAGCTGAGTTTGAGCAACAAAACTTTGGGTTTTAGGTTAGGGTTTATGGTTTAGGGATTTGGTTTTTTTTTAGGTTTAGGGAATTAGGTTAAGGGTTTTATTGTAGATTTGGTGGTTTAGAGGTTTGGGTTTTTGAGTTAAGGTTCTTATCTAAGTTTTTATGATATAGGACTTTGGGTTTATTAGGTCAAGGATATTTAGGTTTTATAGGTTTAGGGTATAGGCTTAGATTATTTTTTTTCTGTTTTTAGGGTTGAGCATATACAATTTAGGGCTTTATAGGGTTTAGAGTTTAGGGTTCTTTAGGTTTAGGTGTTTTAAGTATTTTAAGGGTTAAGTGTTTCTTCGAGTGTTTTAGGGTTTAGGGTTTAGGACTTAGGTTTTTTTTTGGGTTTTTTAGGTTCAGGGTTTATGGATGCTTAGGATTTTGGGTTTAGAGCTTAGGGTTTTGTAAGTATTTGAAATGTGTTTTTGGGTTTATTTCAGGGTTTATATAATTTAAGGTTTAGGGTTTCTTAGGTTTTAGATTTAGGATTAAGGGTTTAGGGATTATGTTTTTTTTTTTATGTTTAGGGATTTATGTTAAGGGTTTTTCTATACTTTTAGGGTTTAGGGCTTTGTTTTTTTAGGTTAAAGGTTTTATCTAGGGTTTTCTAGGTTTTATTATTTTAGGGTTTAGGGCTAAGGGTTTTTTGTGTTTTCTAGGGTTTAGCATATACGATTTAGGGATTACAAGTTTGAGTTATTTTAGGTTTATGGTTTTTTAAGCGTTAAGTGTTTGGTAGGGTTTTTTAGGGTTTAGGGTTTAACATATACGATTTAGGGCTTAATAAGATTTAGAGCTTAGATTTTTTCTAGCTTAAGGGGTTTTGGGATTTTTTGGGGTTAAGTGTTTCTTAGGGTTTTTAGGGTTTAGGGTTTACACCTAGGGATTTATGTGTTCGTAGGTTTAGGGTTTATAGATATTTAGGATTCAGGGTTTAGATCTTAGGTTTTGTAGGGGTTTTAAATGGTTTTTAGGGGTTTTTTTAGGGTTAGTAGGATTTAGGGTTTCTTAAGGTTTAGGGTTTAGTGTTTCTTAGGGGTTTGTGTTTAAAATTTGGGTTTTGGATTCAAGGTTGAGGGAATAAGGTTTTTTTAGGTTTAAGCATTTAAATTAAGGCTTTTATCTAGGTTTTTAAGGCTTAGGGATTTGGGTTTTTTACGTTAAGGTTTTTTGGGTTTTAAGGCTTAGGGTTTTTTTTTTTGTATTTTTTAGGATTAAGCATATACAATTTAGGGATTTATAGGGTTTAGAGCTTAGAGTTTTTTAGGTTTAGGGGTTTTTGGGCTTTTAGGGATTTGAAGGGTTAAGTGTTTCTTATGGTTTAGGGTTTGGGTCTTAGGATTTTTTTTCTATATTATAAAATTTAGGGTTTACAAATTTTTAGGATGTAGTGTTTACAACTAAGGGTATTGTAGGGGTTTTAAATGGTTTTTAGAGTTTGTTTTAGGGTTTATAGCATTTAAGGTTTCTTAAGATTTAGTAAATAGGGTTCTTAGGGATTTAGGTCTTTAGGTTATGTTTAGGGTTTCAGGCTTTGGGTTTTTTTTAGGTTTAGGGATTTAGGTTAGTGGTTTTATCTAGGATTTTATGGCTTAGATCTTTGGGTTTTTGAGTGAAGGTTTTTATCTATGTTTTTAGGGTTTAGGGTTTTGGATTTTTTAGGTTTAGGATTCTTAAGGTTTTATTGATTAATTGTTTCGGTGTTACGTTTTTTTGTGTTTTTAGGGTTTAACATATACGATTTAGGGCTTAATAGGGCTTTGAGCTTAGATTTTTTATAGCTTAAGGGGTTTTTGTTTTTTTTACGGTGAAGTATTTCTTAGGATTTTAGGGTTTAGGGTTTACACTTTGGGTTTTTTGTATTTGTAAGTTTAGGGTTTTCAGATATTTATGATTCAGGGTTTAGATCTTAGGTTTTGTAGGGGTTTTAAATGGTTTTTAGGGGTTCTTTAGGGTTAGTAGGATTTAGGGTTTCTTAAGGTTTAGGGTTTAGTGTTTCTTAGGGATTTGAGTTTAAAATTTGGGTTTTGGATTCAAGGTTGAGGTAATAGGGTTTTTTTAGGTTTAAGCATTTAGGTTAAGGGTTTTATCTAGGTTTTTAGGGCTTAGGGATTTGGGTTTTTTACGTTAAGGTTTTTTGGGGTTTAAGGCTTAGGGTTTTTTTTTTGTATTTTTTAGGATTAAGCATATACAATTTAGGGATTTATAGGGTTTAGAGCTTAGAGTTTTTTAGGTTTAGGGGTTTTTGGGCTTTTGGAGATTTGTAGGGTTAAGTGTTTCTTAGGGTTTAGAGTTTGGGTCTTAGGATTTTTTTTCTATGTTTTAAAGTTTAGGGTTTACAAATTTTTAGGATGTAGTGTTTACAGCTAAGGGTATTGTAGGGTTTTTAAATGGTTTTTAGAGTTTCTTTTAGGGTTTATAGTATTTAAGGTTTCTTTAGATTTAGGAAATAGGGTTCTTAGGGATTTAGGGTTTTAGGTTATGTTTAGGGTTTCAGGCTTTGGGTTTTTTTTTAGGTTTAGGGATTTAGGTAAGTGGTTTTATCTAGGATTTTATGGGTTAGAGCTTTGGGTTTTTGAGTTAAGGTTTTTATCTATGTTTTTAGGGTTTAGGGCTTTGGATTTTTTAGGTTTAGGATTCTTAGGGTTTTATCGATTAATCGTTTCGGTGTTACGTTTTTTTGTGTTTTTAGGGTTTAACATATACGATTTAGGGCTTAATAGGTTTTAGAGCTTATATTTTTTATAGCTTAAGGGGTTTTGGTTTTTTTTAAGGTTAAGTGTTTCTTACGTTTTTTAGGGTTTAGGGTTTACACTTTGGGTTTTTTGTGTTTGTAAGTTTAGGGTTTACAGATATTTAGGATTCGGGGTTTAGATCTTAGGTTTTGTAGTGGTTTTAAATGGTTTTTAGGGGTTTTATATGGTCAGTAATATTTAGGGTTTCTTAAGGTTTAGGGTTTAGTGTTTCTTAGGGGTTTGAGTTTAGGATTTGGGTTTTGGAATCATAGTTTAGGGATTAGGGTTTTTTAAGGTTTAAGGGTTTAGGTTAAGGCTTTTATCTAGGTTTTTAGGGATTAGGGATTTGGGTTTTTTACGTTATGTTTTTTAGGATTTAAGGCTTAGGTTTTTTTTTTGTATTTTTTAGGATTAACCATGTACAATTTAGGGCTTTATAGGGTTTAGAGCTTAGAGTTTTTTAGGTTAAGGGGTTTTTGGGTTTAAGGGTTTTTAAGGGTTGAGTGTTTCTTAGGGTTTGGGGCTTAGGATTTTTTTTTGCGTTTTTTTAAGTTTAGGGTTTGGGGCTAAGGATTTGTTTTTGCGTTTTTTTAAGTTTAGGGTTTACAAAGTTTGAGGATGTAGTGTTTAGAGCTAAGGGTATTATAGGGGTTTTAAATGGTTTTTGGGGTTTTTTTAGGGTTTATAGTATTTAAGGTTTCTTATGATTTAGGAATTAGGGTTTCTTAGGGATTTAGGTTTAGGATTTAGGGTTTTAGGTTAGGGTTTATGGTTTAGGGATTTGTTTTTTTTTTAGATTTAGGGATTTAGGTTAAGGGTTTTATTTTAGATTTGGTGGTTTAGAGGTTTGGGTTTTTGAGTTAAGGTTTTTATCTAAGTTTTT